>JAVJIF010007243.1:0-109042 GCA_038442645.1 Agave tequilana
TCTCTATTTAAAGTTCTGAACTGTTCTTCCAACGTTCTGAACTGTGCTTCCAGCCTGAAGTGGGAATCCGCGATTCCAGCGTAAAGTGGGAATCCGAAGCGACTTCCTAAAGGAGATTCTGTCAAATTCTTCAACCTTCCTACATCCTTAACAGTGGGTGTTCCTCCAAAAGAGTAAGACAAATATTCATTTGAAATTTGTCATTATACCGCTGCTTTGCTAATCCTGTGTAGGTACTGGTTGACTACGGTTCGACCGTACGGTGATTTGGTAGTGCTATCCAAATACCGTGAAGAAGTGTTGTATCTTGGGAGGACCAGCGTCCATTATCCCGTTAGCACCGGTGCGGGGGACGTAATTGTCTTAAGGAGATTCGCTCTAAGCGTACCTCACTTCAAATACTGTATAAGTGGATTAAGTCCTTTATACAGGGGATATACTTTACAGTATATCGAGATTGACTTAGATTCAGTCTAAGTGATACTGTATAAGTGGATTAAGTCCTTTATACAGGGGATATACTTTACAGTATATCGAGACTGACTTGGATTCAGTCTAATTGGTGCTTAAACCAAGGAAGGAAATTGAAAGGTGGTTCTTAAATTAAAGAACGTTCTATTGAACGGAAAACCTCCCACCTGATATTGCCGACCTGACCAATTAGAGTTGATATCTCAGTGATCTTGATTAGTTGTCAGATTGATTCTTGTTAAGCAGGATACCCAACAATCTTAAGACAATTAGTATTAAAGTTACTAACTTCAGTTCTGCTTGAACTTGCAGAAAGATGTCTGAGACAAATCAAGATAGCTCAAGCAAGGCAAAAAACATGCCGCTCCAAAGTTTGATGCCTCCTCCACTTCCTAACCGAAGCCGGAGAAGCCAGGAAAAGTTTGATGGCACAGAATTCAAGAGGTGGCAACAGAAGATGTACTTCTACTTGACCACTCTTCATCTGGCCAGATTCCTGGAAGAAGATCCACCAGAACCTGCAACTGATGCATGGACTCAATGTGACTTCCTTTTCGAAATTATGTTTTTAATGGACTGGATGACTCTCTTTATAATGTCTACAGTCCAATCACTACGGCAAAGAAGTTATGGGTCAGTCTGGACAAGAAATACAAGACTGAGGATGCTGGTACCAAGAAGTTCGTCGTAGGACGATTTCTGGATTACAAAATGGTGGATACCAAGACTGTCATCAGTCAGGTGCAAGAGTTCCAACTTATCTTGCATGAAATAAAGGCCGAAGGTATGATTCTTCCTGAAACTTTTCAGGTTGCAACAATCGTGGAGAAGCTCCCATGCGTGGAGAGACTTCAAGAATTACCTGAAGCACAAGCGAAAGGAGCTAAAGTTGGAGGATCTCATTGTGAGGCTTCGTATTGAGGAGGACAACCGCAAGTCCGAGAAAAGGACCAGCAAAAAACTCCTACGAAGCAAAAGCTAATGTGATCGAGGACTCAAAGGGGAAAGCGTCTACTTCCAAAGGCTTGAAGCGGAAGAAGACATCCCAGGGGTACAAAGGCAAGGCCCAAGACGGCAAAAGCATGCGCTTCAAAGGAACCTGCTATGTCTGCAACAAAGAAGGACATAAAGCTAATGAATGTCGCAGCCGTCTTAAGGGGAACAAGAAGAGCCACCCACAGGCAAACATGACCAACCATGAATCACCAAGTCTTTCAGCTGTGGTGTCAGAAGTGAATCTGACAACCAATAACAAAGATTGGTGGGTAGACACGGGAGCTACTCGGCACATCTGCTTGGAAAATTGTTATTCTCAGAATATCAAATACTAGAGCAAGATGAGCATATTCATGGGGAATTCAGCCGTCTCAAAGGTTGAAGGAAAAGGCAAGGTCATCTTGAAGTGGACATCGGGGAAAGAGCTTACTCTTAACGATGTGCTTCATGTTCCAGACATCCGCAAGAATTTGATCTCCGGATCAATACTTAGTAAGAAGGGATTTAGAATGGTATTTGAATCCGACAAATTTGTACTTACTAAGGGAGGGATGTATGTGGGTAAGGGCTATCTTGTTGATGGACTTTTTAAAGCCAATGTTGCAGTGGTTGATAAAAAGTCCGTGTATTTGTACCCAAAGCTAATAAATAAAGGAAATCTTCTGTTTATTTGCTTGAGTCTCTTAATTTATGGCATGCTAGATTAGGGCATGTAAATTACAAGTCTTTGAAGAACTTGTCTAATCTGGGATACATTTCTAAACTCAACTTGGAAGAAATTCGCAAGTGTGAGGTTTGTGTTGAGGCCAAGTTGGCTAAAAATTCATTTCACTCAATCGATCGAAATACAGAACCTTTAGGGTTAATTCATAGCGATCTATGTGACTTGAAGTTTATGCCAACTAGAGGCGGTAAAAAGTATTTCATTACTTTTATTGATGACTGTACAAGATACTGTTATGTGTATCTTTTAAACAGTAAAGATGAGGCAATAAATATGTTTATAACATATAAGGCCGAAGTTGAGAATCAACTCAACAAGAAAATCAAGATTCTAAAATCCGATGAGGCGGAGAATATGAATCAAATGATTTAGTGAGTTATGTGCTAGTTTTGGTATAATACATCAAACTACAGCACCATACACTCCTCAGCAAAATGGAATTGCTGAACGGAAGAACAGAACTTTGAAGGAGATGGTTAATTCCATGCTCGTAAGTTCTGGAGCTCCGCAGAACTTGTGGGGGGAAGCTCTATTAACTGCAAATCATATTCTAAATAGAGTACCACCAAGAAACTTGGTCTAATACCATTCGAGTTATGGCATGGAAGGATACCTTCCTACCATTACCTCAAAATGTGGGGGTGCCTTGCAAAGGTGCTGGCACCATTACCTAAAAAGACTAAGTTGGGAGCAAAAACTATGGACTGCATATTCATAGGCTATGCCTTGAATAGTAGTGCCTACAGATTTCTGGTTCATAAATCAGAAATACCTGATATTCATGTAAACATGATTATCGAATCTCGAGATGCTGTGTTCTTTGAAAGACATCTTTCCGTACAAACGGGAAGCAGATAAGACTTCTGGGAAAAGAACACACGAGATGGCGTTCAGGGACGAAAGCCCCGAGGAACCAATTGTAAATGCGGAAATTGAACCAAGAAGAAGTCAGAGATCTAGAATCTCAAAATCTTTTGGTCCAGATTTCATAGCATACGCTATTGAGAGCGAGCCTCAAACATTTAAAGAGGTTATGTCAACCCCAGAAGCACAAATGTGGAAAGAAACTATAAATAGCGAAGTAGAATCCATACTAAGTAATCACACTTGGGAATTGGTAAACTTGCCTCCTGGAAGTAAACCAATTGGGTGTAAGTGGATTTTCAAACGAAAATTAAAACCGATGGATCTATCGATAAGTACAAGGCTAGATTAGTAGCCAAGGGTTATCGACAAAAAGAAGGACTTGACTACTTCGATACTTATTCACCAGTAACAAGAATAACGTCCATAAATATTTTTGATTGCGATTGCAGTATTGCACAACTTAGATATCCATCAAATGGATGTCAAGACTGCATTTTTAAATGGTGAATTAAGTGAAGAGATATATAGGAGCAACCTAATGGATTTAAAGTCAAGGGCCAAGAACACAAGGTGTGTAAATGGTAAAATCCTTATACGGTTTAAAACAGGCTCCAAAACAATGGCATGAGAAATTTGATAGTGTCATGATCAAAGATGGATTCACTATCAATGAATGCGATAAGTATGTTTACACGAAAACAGTTGGAGATGCATGTATCATTGTTTGTCTTTATGTAGACGACATGTTGATACTTGGGATTAATATTGAGATTATTAAGTCCACTAAAAGAATGTTATCCAACAGTTTTGATATGAAGGATCTGGAGGTTGCTGATGTAATTTTAGGAATTAAAATTACTAGAACACCAGATGGAATCAGTCTATCTCAATCTCACTACGTGGATAAGATGATAGAAAGATTCAAGGATCATGGGATAAAAGAGAATACAAATCCTTTTCTCCCACACGTCCACCTTCATAAGAATACAGGAACTGGAATACGCCAGTTGGAGTATTCTCAGATTATCGGAAGTCTAATGTATTTAATGAATTGCACTAGACCCGATATTGCTTACGTTGTAAGCAAGTTAAGTAGATACACTAGCAATCCTAGTGATCTACACTGGACCGCTCTACTACGAGTATTGGGTTACGTATCACATACCAAGGAATATGCCTTGAGATATGGACAGTATCCTCCTGTACTGGAAGGATACAGTGATGCTAACTGGATTGCAGATTCTGAGGAATCAAAATCAACTAGCGGATACGTATTTACTCTAGCAGGAGAGCAGCGGTATCATGGAAATCTTCTAAGCAAACATGTATTGCCCGTTCCACTATGGAATCGGAATTCATAGCCTTAGATAAGGCTGGAGAAGAAGCAGAATGGCTTCGACAATTCTTAGAAGATATACCATTATGGCAAAAGCCAGTGCCCGCTATATGTATACACTGCGATAATCAAGCAGCTATATCTAGGGCACAAAATGTTTTATACAACGGTAAGTTTAGACATATTCGTCGTAGACATAATACCGTGAAGCAGTTGCTCTCAAATGAAATTATCTCTATTGACTTTGTATCGTCAAAGGATAATTTAGCGGATCTGCTTACTAAAGGTTTAAGTGGAGAGCGTATAAACTGCGCATCGAGGGGAATGGGTCTAAAAGCCTAACCTTACCGAGTCAGCTTAATGGAAACCTCACTTAGCGACTGGAGATCCCACGGACTAAGTTCAAGAGGAAAAACTAGTTATGATTGACTCAGCAAGTAAGCACTTGGAAGCTTGACTCCAATCCATTCCTAAGGTGCACATAAGTGCTTTTCTACAAGTGGATTAAGGATAAGCTTAACGCTTTTAATGATGCCTATATCTTGTTACTAAACAAGTGGAGTAGAGTAGACTACTCTTAATAGGTCCATCACCTATGTGAGTATAGAGTTGGGTCGGCTCTTTGGGAATCTCTATGGAGGCTGTTATTCCCTAAAGATACTCTCTGAAACCAAGAATGTCCAGGGCCAAAACGGACACAACAGAGAACCAAAGTTGATTTGGAAAGTCACTGTGTGAAGCTTGTTGACTTGATTTACACTAACGGCTAACAGTTCAAGACCTAGTTCACTGATTAGCCAGTAAGTCCGATAAAACTTTCGCTATGGAAGTTCAAGACCTAGTTCCATCCTTATGCAGTTTCTTTTCTCAAGTACCTTACACAATAGAGTCAGTCTCTTGTGTGTCATTTCCTTGAATCTCCATTCATTGTGGGGGATTGTTGGAATTGAAGAATATAAAGGGAATCTTCAAGTTGAATTATGGCGAGATCCGTTGATCAAATCAACCGGATGATGGTTGGAGTGTATTCTCCTTCCATTTGTGATGAACGTGGTATATTCACATGTTCAATTCCGACTTCGAATGAATGAGATATTCAAGTCCAAAGATTGCCTAATTCAAAGCCAAATGGGACTAAAGGTTGCTACAAGCATTTAGCCCCACATTGGCCGTGGGATGGAAGCTTGTGTAGTATAAATAGAGAAATTGAGAACAAAGGGTGTGCCCTTTGGGTACTTGGAGTTTTCGCGCGCGAAAAGGAGGGAACTATGCACGTACATACGTGCGCGCACGCGCGCCGCCGCTGGCGGCGGCGGCCGGCGCCGGCGCCGGTGCCGGGCCGGGTCGGGCACGGGCTCGGGTCCGGGTCCGGGTCTGGGTCTGGGTCTGCTGGACTCGGGTTCAGATCTGAGTCTGAGTTCCCTACCTGGCCTGGTTCTTTTTGAATCAGGTTCCAAGGACCCGCTCTTGTTGCGAACCTGTTGGATTGCCAAAGGTTGCGCACCTGTTGGACAACCAAAGGTTGCGAAACAGTCCGCTCCGCGTCAACGGTTGCGACTGTTGGGCTGCCAACAGACACGTCTGCTGGGCCAAAGGTTGCAACCTTTGGTTCGGGTTCAAACCTGTTGGCCTTCTCCTGGAAAGCTATATATAGCCCTCCATATTCTCAATTGAAACACACCAAACACCAACAGAGAATTAACTCTCTATCTCTCTCTCTCTATTTAAAGTTCTGAACCGTTCTTCCAACGTTCTGAACTGCGCTTCCAGCCTGAAGTGGGAATCCGCGATTTCCAGCGTAAAGTGGGAATCCGAAGCGACTTCCTAAAGGAGATTCTGCCAAATTCTTCAACCTTCCTACATCCTTAACAGTGGGTGTTCCTCCAAAAGAGTAAGACAAATATTCATTTGAAATTTGTCATTATACCGCTACTTTGCTAATCCTGTGTAGGTACTGGTTGACTACGGTTCGACCGTACGGTGATTTGGTAGTGCTATCCAAATACCGTGAAGAAGTGTTGTATCTTGGGAGACCAGCGTCCATTATCCCGTTAGCACCGGTGCGGGGGACGTAATTGTCTTAAGGAGATTCGCTCTAAGCGTACCTCACTTCAAATACTGTATAAGTGGATTAAGTCCTTTATACAGGGGATATACTTTACAGTATATCGAGATTGACTTAGATTCAGTCTAAGTGATACTGTATAAGTGGATTAAGTCCTTTATACAGGGGATATACTTTACAGTATATCGAGTCTGACTTGGATTCAGTCTAATTGGTGCTTAAACCAAGGAAGGAAATTGAAAGGTGGTTCTTAATTAAGGAACGTTCTATTGAACGAAAAACCTCCCACCTGATATTTGCCGACCTGGCCAATTAGATTGTTGATATCTCAGTGATCTTGATTAGTTGTCAGATTGATTCTTGTTAAGCAGGATACCCAACAAAACAAACATGGAAGAAGTGAAAATGGAAGGGTACTTCTAAGTTGTGATAGAGAAGGAACATACAGAAATAAAAATGCAAAGAAAAATCAGAGCATCAAGTCATTGAAAAGTACCGGTAGTAAAATATGTGGTTGCCCATTCCTACTGAAGGGCAAAGAGTTGTCCCATAAAGAAGGATGGGTGCTTTTAGTTGCATATGAATTTCACAACCATTCGACGGCATAAAATTTTGAAGGACATTCTTTTACCAGTAGATTGTCAGAAGAAGAGGAGAAATTGGTGGTAGATATGTTGAAGACTCTTGTTCGGCCAAGCGATATTTTGTATACACTGAAACAAAAAAAATCTCAGTGTGAGCACATTGAGAACAGTTTATAATACAAGAAAGCCGTGTAGAATTGTAGAATATGTCGGAAGGTCCAAATGCAGCAACTATTAAAGAATCTTTCCAAACAAGCATATATTGAGATCCATAGAAGTTGTTCCGATAAAGACACTGTTAAATATACTCTTTGGGCTCACCCAGTAAGCATTGATTTGTTGCATGTGTTTCCCATGTCTTAATGATGGATTTCACATACAAGCCTAGTAGGTATCAATTACCTTTTATGGAGATCGTTGGAGTTTCAAGCACTGAAATTCTGTTGCGTTTGTGTAACCCCCTGATCCTTGATGTGCGCATCACAGTATCAGTACTCGATGCATTGTATAGAGTTGATTTGACCTCTCTGAAAGTCATATGAACCAATTTCAGTTTCAGATATTATTTTTCAATATTTAATTTTCAAAATTTTCTAGAATTTTTCTGAATTATTTTGGAAGATCTCCGAAGGCGGTGTCAACCAATACCGATAATCAGCTCTAGGATTTTTAATTCACTAACGGAGTTAAATTTTTAGAATCTACTTTCATTTTTTTTTTTTGGATTTTTCTGAATTAATCGAAAATCCGGCCAAGTCGGTGTCACCAATATCGGTGAAACCTTTCAGAATTTTTAACTTGCAAACCACACAGAATTTTTAGAACCTGATTTCACATTCCTCCTCCATGTAATATTCTCTATTCATAAAATTTTTGAGAACCGTTCTGAACTAATCAAAATTTGACCCCATTAAAATAAATAAAATTCATTTATCTATTTATTTTTCTCTTCTTTTTTCCTTCTTCTCCAAGTTTCCCCCCTTCCGTCGCCTTTCCTCCACCGCCTCCCCTTTCTATTTCTCTGTTCTGTCAACTCTCTCTCTCACCCTTTCTCTATCACTCTAACCCTCTCTCTCACAAATCCTCCTGCACCCTCTCTCTCTCTCTTCTCGCCTCCTCCCTCCCTCTCTCTCTTTATGTGTGTGTATTAGCTGCCGAACACTTACCGGCTAGGCCTCCGCCTGGCCGGGCCGCCGTGGGTGCCGCCGAGACCGTGCCAGGCCAGCCGCCGGACGGCTGGGGCTCCACGTGCGCCAGCAGAGGCCGCCATTTGCCGCCCCCGCCACCTTACCCTGCTCCCTCAATCTCTCCACCATTGTCTTTCTCTTTCTTCTCTTAGTGGATCCAAATCCAATTATCCAAACCCGTTAATATGACCCATTAACCCTCACCCGATAACCTATGACCACTTAAGTCAATTGGGTTTGGGTTTTTGATCCAAACACGTCTCGTTACCAACCCAAACCCGTTTCAAAACTTAAGAAAGGTAAACTTTCATATAAACCCTTGACAATTTATTGCATTTACTAATTGTCCTTTTTCTTGCATATTTAACCTATTTATGTTGACTTTAGTATTTGTGCTATATTTGGAGCATTCAGACTCCGAATCGGACGATTCTCGAACCATTGCGATCGTAAGAGGATGAGCTACATATTTATACTACCTATGTGAGTGTTTTTCTTTTAGAATTTATATTTTATTGTGTTTAATGACAGGACTTGGGTGCTTTACTTGGTCAATCATGATTATTGGTAAAATACTGTAAAGATTACTAAATAAGTTGTGATTAACAGAAAATCACTACAATTATAATCTGCATGATTGTTCTTAAACCATCATCGTTAAAATAATACTTTATTTTGATGTTTCTCGAATTAATATAAAATACAAATGAGCCATTTAAATACTGAGTAGATATGAAAAGGTGGATTAGAGGAATTCCAGATTAATAAATACTTAATAATTATAAAAAGATTGTTAAGAGTTTGAAAAGATAGACTTTTAGATAATTTCTTTATGAATAAGATTAATACTAATGAACAACTATCAATATTTAAATATTTGGATACCTGTTCATGTTACATATATCATCTAAACACTATCACCATTACAGACCCACCGATACACTAGACACTGTATTTCATGTAACTATCTGTTACACTAGATACTATTGTTTCATGTACATGTATCATCATTACACAGATACTAATACACATGACACGATTGTTGGAACTTATATTTTGATGATAACATTTGTGATGCAGATGGAGCTATATATCAAAAGCTAATGCTGAGTTCTAATTGCTCAAAACTACTCAAGGATATTATCTATTTTGTGTATTTTTAATATATTGTTAAAATTCTTGATCGCACACACAATATAGTCATATAGTCAACTTATCCCCTAGTATAGTCGAATAATATATCCTCTAGTCGACTTGCTCCTTTATATAGTAGACTAAGTCTTCCCACAGAAATATATCCGTTCTCTGTTTATTAACTGTAACCAATATTAGTCGACTTATCCACTCTGCTAGTCGATTAAGTTTAGTTTCCACAGACTTATCTTTCTGTGTCAGTCTTAATGTAGTCGACTTGCTTTCTTGACTAGTCGACTAACCCAGACAAAACTTGTTCTATAAGTCGACCAATCTCATACCTTAGTCGATTATAGATAATTTCTGTCTGTTAAACAGTTATTGATATTCTGGTGTTTATCCAACGTTCTGATTTTCAAATTTGAGTTGATAACTTCCCTAACTACTATTAATTTCACCTATAAATAGGGATATTGTCCTAGGATGAATATACTAATTCAAAACATTAGTTTTCTTTCCAAACTCTGTTGAAAAATTATGTTTTCCAGAAAACTACTTTCCACTTTCATTTCTTCACACAATACCAATTCAATACATTAGTTTTCTATCCAAACTCTATTGAAAAATTTGTTTTTCAGAAAACTAGTTTCCCCTTTCATTTCTTGATATAATTTCAATTCTATTGTGAAGAATTCTGAGAGTCCACCTATAAGAAACTTTATTCACGATCACATACAAGTTTTCAAGACTTATAGGATACTTTATAATCATTTAAAGAGAAGAGTTGTACAAGAGTGTCTTCTTGGTGTAGAGAAGAAATTGTACAAGTTGTTGTCTTCTTGGTATAAAGAAGAGTTGTACAGATTTGACAAGATTGTTTTGTCAAGTGGTGTATAAGGAGTTAATTTTGGGTGTATCAAAATCAGGATAAGGAAAATCTCAAGCGGGTTGCTTGGGGACTGGACGTAGGTCACGAGGATCGAACCAGGATAAAATATCTCGTGTTTGCATTTGCATATTTTCTGAGATCTATTCTGTGTATTTTTCTTTTCTTACAAGTATTTTATTTAAACACTATTCATCTTATTTTATTGTTTGTGTTGCCATTATTTTTAGATCCTATATTTGGTATCAAAGCCCTGTCAACACCTGCATATAGTATTAAGGATGGCAACGGAGTTTCCTTTATCACAATTCAAAGAAAGACATTCTACACAACGTCCACCATTATTTGATGGATCAAACTACAACTACTGGATGTGTAGAATGAAGATCCACTTGCAATCACTCAACTATGACTATGGAACATAATAGAAGTATCATACACCATGCCAATCACCAATTACAATGCGTGAAATGAAGAAAAAAAGAAGTCTGCAAATCTTAATGCTAAAGCAATGAACGTGCTTTTTGTGTCTTGAACAAAGAAGAATTCAATCGCGTGTCAACGGTCAGATCTGCAAATCAAATATGGCAGATTTTACAAGTAACACATGAAGATACTAATAAAGTTAAGGAATTTAAAATTTCTGTTCTTATTCACAGGTTTGAACTCTTCAAAATGAAGGAGAATGAAATAATTTCAGAAATAATTACAAGATTCACCGACATTACAAATTCCTTACTAGCCATTGGAAAGGAATACACTCAAGTCGAAAAAATAAGAAAGATTCTTCGTGCACTCACATCAGATTGGGAGAAGAAAATCACTGCAATAGAAGAAGCAAATGATCTCTCAACAATATTATTAGAAAACCTTATTGATAATTTAATGGCATATGAAGTGCAACTTAAAGATCGGAAGAAAGATGAACAAAAACCTCCATCAATGAAGAAAGTACCTGCCTTCTATAGATCTTCAGATATGGACAATTCAGATGATGAAGAAGAAGAGATGGCAATACTCTCAAGAAAAATTCAAAAGTTCTTGAAATAAGGTAAGTTTAATCCTACGTGTTTTAATTGTAATAAATTAGGTCATATAAAGAAGGATTGCCCATTACTAAAAAACAAAGGAAAATTCAAGTTCAATAAGTTCAACAAAAAGAAGAAAGATTATCAAGCATCATAGGAGAATAGCGATTCATCTTTCTCAGACGAAGAAGAAGCCACTGAAACTGCCAATATTTGTTTTATGGCTCAAGAAGAAGATGAGGTATAAGAATATACTGAATTATTAGATGTATTTCATGAGTTATATGATGATCTTAAGAATGAAAAGATTAAAAATAAAATTTTAATAAAGGAAAATGAAAGACTAAACAGAGAAAATTCATTTTATGTTTCTCAAATTTCTTCTGTAAATTCTCAAAAGATAACTTTAAAAAGTTATATCATCATTGAAAAAAGATAATGAGAATTTTTAAAAGAGAATGTTTTGCTTAAAAGAGAAACTATTTCTTTAAATTCTAGAATTTCAATTTTAGATTAAAAAAATGTCAAGTTTCAAAATTAATTATGAATTTTTTTTGAAAAATGTAACAAAATTTAATAAGGGAAAAGAAAATTTAAATGATTTATTATCTTATCAAAAGATTTCAAATAATCATTTTGGTCTTAGATTTTCTAAAGACAAGTTTGAAAAGCCTACACATGTTGGTCTTAGATTTTCAAAAATTAATATTAGAAAATTTATGAAAAGAATCATAATCCATATAATTCTTTAGTGAAAAAAATACTGATATTATTTCAAAAAGAATTAGAAACAAATATATATGGATTCCTAAAAATTTAAGTATTGTGGATAAAAATGCTTATATTGCATCATATATACATCACGTATGTAATTCTTGTGATTATGTTTATACTAACAAATGGAAACCAAATTCAAATTTGGTTTGGGTTCTAAAAGGTTAATGTTTGATCATGCTATGATGGATACCATTCAAAATGTTTATCTTATAGGTATCTTATAAAGAAAAAGTGATTTCTTGATAGAAAAATTATTTCAAAGACTTGATAATGCAAAATATAATGTATCATATATATATGCAATGATATATATTTTGCAGGGGAGAACACTTGTTATCTATATTTGTTATAACATGTTCTCTGTAGGGGAAGTTTATCTCTGTAGGGGGATTGTATGCACACAACTTGTAATCATCAAAAAGGGGGAGAATATTGGAACTTATATTTTGATGATAACATTTATGATGCAGATGCATTGGAGCTCTATCTCAAAAGCTAATGCTGAGTTCTAATTGTTTAAGACTACTCAAGGATATTATCTATTTTGTGTATTTTAATAAATTGTTAAAAGCCTTGATCGCACACACAATATAGTCATATAGTCAACTTATTCCCTAGTCTAGTCGACTAATATATCCTCTAGTCGACTTGCTCCTTTATATAATCGACTAAGTCTTCCCACAGAGATATAGTTGTTCTCTGTTTATTGATTGTAACCAATATTAGTCGACTATCCACTCTGCTAGTCGATTAAGTTTAGTTTCCACAGACTTATCTTTCTGTGTCAGTCTTAATGTATTCGACTTGCTTCCTTGACTAGTCGACTAACTCAGGCAAAACTTGTTCTATAAGTCGACCAATCTTATACCCTAGTCGATTATATATAGTTTCTATCTGTTAAACACTTATTGATATTCTGGTGTTTATCCAACGTTCTGATTTTCAAATTTGAGTTGATAACTTCCCTAACTGACCATTGATTTCACCTGTAAATAGGGTTATTGTCCTAAGATGAATACACTAATTCAAAACATTAGTTTTCTGTCCAAACTCTGTTGAAAAATTATGTTTTCCAAAAAACTAGTAACCACTTCATTTCTTCACACAATACCAATTCAAAATATTAGTTTTCTGTCCAAACTCTATTGAAAAATTCTGTTTTCAGAAAATTAGTTTTCACTTTTATTTCTTTATACAATTCCAATTCTATTGTGAAGAATTCTGAGAGTCTACCTTTAAGAAACCTTGTTCACGATCACATATAAGTTTCAAGGCTTATAGGATAATTTGTAATCATTCAAAGAGAAGAGTTGTAAAAGAGTGTCTTCTTGGTGTAGAGAAGAAGTTGTACAAGTTGTTGTCTTCTTGATGTAGAGAAGAGTTGTATAGATTTGATAAAGATTATTTTGTCAAGTGGTGTACAAGGAGTTGATTTTGGGTGTATCAAATCAGGATAAGAAAAATCTCAAGCGGGTTGCTTGAAGACTTGACGTAAGTCACGAGGACCGAACCAGAATAAAATCTCTTGTATTTGCGTTTGCATATTTTCTGAGATTTATTCTGTGTATTTTCCTTTTCTTACAAGTATTTATTTTAAACGATATTCATTTTTATTTTAGTGTTTGTGTTGCCATTGTTTTTAGATCCTATAACTATTATATCATGTTCATGAACCATAGATACATGAATACTCGACACCGTTATTTTATGTGCTAGTATCATCGTTACATGAACACTCTTGTACTCTGAACACTATTATTTCATGTACTGTAATATTGTTGCACTATCACTGTTATGACACGTATTAGTACCAAGATGGCCTGAATACTCTAGGACACGGGACACTGTTATTGCGCATGGATACATGTTTTACTGAACACTGTTATTTCATGTACTTGTAGAAATATGACACGGATCCTGTAGTGCACTGACATTATTATTATTATAATTATATCTCACTGTTATATATACTGACCTGTGTGCATACGATGATTGTCTTTGTATTTCTGTTACTTCATGTTACATGGATTATTGCTACATGGAGATTCATGTATTCTCGTTACAGGATTGTCTCCAGTTACTGACACACACACACATGTATATATATACACGTATATTTATACCTATATATATATATACGTGTGTGTGTTGTTACTGGACATGTAGCTTTTGATACCAGATGTGTGATGGGGCCACCTCTAAAGTCCCACATCTTTTGTTTCCCGTTTCCTATTACTTGTTATAGCCTTAGAGGGCTGGCCCTGCTCTCAGCAGCCATGGGTCTGTTTAAGGCCATGATCCTGGGTATGCAAGGAGTATACTTACCTGACTAGAGCTCCTTGATTATTGGGTTTCCAATTAATGTAATAAAATAGTATAAATAATGATGACAGTCGGAACGCTTGCTATTTGGTCACTCTCTCATTCGAATCATGGTACCCGTATGTCATATTCGGATATTTTCGGTCGGAGTGTGGGCTCAGGCATGAATTACCGTGGTATGGGATACTGGAAGAGATTGATTAAAATACCATGCAGTGCTGATTGTTATTATTGTATAAATAACTTAACTTGGCTGATATATGTATGTTACTGTTCAGTTGTACTTGTTGTCATTTCTGATATTCTATCCATGATCATGCCACTCGTATACTTTGCTAAACTTCCTGATACTTGTTACTCTTCATGTGTTTATATCTATTCATGTACACGTATACTATGCATTCCATGTATCATGTTTTATGTATACCCTGTAGATACTATTACTGTATAATCACAACACTGTAGTAAGGTTATTCTCAATACTTATATCTACATGGTCATATTCATCGCGTCACCATTATGATACTGTTATTATTAGATTAAACAAGAAATATAAAGTAATTAAACTTACTACATGTTACTTATGAACACTGATGTAATTAGGAACATTTAATAATGTATCTTATCATACATATTGAGAATAAATGATAATAACTCTATTGACTGTAGTAACATAATTCTCCAAAGTGACTTACCTATTATTTTGGTAGCACAGCCCGAATATATAAACCGGTAGTAATAATATAAAATTGAATACTATTGTTGTAATGACACTGTTAGAACGTGCTAGGTGTTGATGATGTTAAAATATGACATTTGTATATTTCTCTCGATTGTTATTATTATAATATTGTATCACCGGTAGTTAAACATGTATTATATATTATTATCGTGATAGTATTGCTATAGTATATATTGCTGCTTCCTTCATTTTACCACTCACTAGGTCGCTTTTAGATGACCCTGGGTTTGCGTGCCCAGATTGGAGATTCGAGATATCATAGTATCAGATATTTCTTGGGATACACATAGGAGACTCGTAACCTATACTAATCATAGGTATCTTTATTCTCTGTCTTTCTGTCCATTTTTATCCTTATTTTCATATCTATTATGATCACTGACCCCTCTTACAGATATTCTTGTACTTATTTAATGCTGAAACTTTTGTGTATATTATGTTTATTTTCTGAGGGCTACTGGGCTCTGCTTTCTTGAGCAGAGTCCAAGGCCACTTATATGTCCACTGCAGTCAAAAATTTCCTCGTTATTAAACCGGTACACCAAGAAGAAAAAAGAAAGTTAATCAAAAATGTGAATCTAAAAAGAGAATAACTTACTGTCCCTCCCCGGCAACAGCGCCAAAATTTGATTGAATTGAAACCTGCACACAAAAATACCGAATTTTAGAACTTTAAGAATAGAATGTGCAAGTACTCAAGACTACATCTATAGCAAGTGGCTATGCGGGTCGTGATCCACAAGGAGGGACTAGCGATGGAAACTTTTAGCAAGTTCTCTTTAGTTCACTTGAAATGGTTAAAGATCTTCTTTTAGTTCTTGAAAAGAAAAAGAAAAATAAGTTACAATCAAGTTAGGAAGAAAGTGGCAAATTGAGAAGGTGAGAAAATAGAAAATTGATTTATACAAAGCAATTAAAAAGAGTGATAAAGGAGTTGGGAGATTGTGGTAATCTAAGCTAAAGAATTAAAAGAAAAGAAATAAAAACTAAAAGTAAAACTTACCTCCTCTGATTGATAACTTACCAGAAAACATTACATGTTTTACCTTGCTTCGGAGGCGATCAACGCATAACCCATAAGATCGAGCTCAGTCCCCATTCGCACTATATCACCAAGACTCACAAGAATGAAATGATACAGAATCTTGAGGAGGAGAACATCATCATGAAATATCGGTGGCACTCACACAAAAATGACTATACTAATGCTTCTAGATTCACTTGAACATTCATCAAAACTGAAAGAGAAAAAGTAGAAAAAAGAACAAGAATATATAAACAAAGAAAAATATAAAGATGTTACTTTTGATTGCTTATAGAAACTATGAAAGAAAGGAGGAGGTTACATCGGTGTCACTCTCAACATAAGTCTCTCTCTCTCTCTTGCTTACATGAATCTCAGTCTAACCTATGTTTACAAAGAAATAAAAATTACATAAAATGAAAATAAAAATCTACACTAAAAAGAATAAAAAACTGGCCTAAGAACCTATCTCTGCTTGATCCTTCCATTTACTTTTGAGATTGCAGGTATTTATAGGAGAAATACAGATGACAGAGGAGTATGAAGATAGAAAAAGATGGTTATTTCTGAATTTGAATCCTCCACTTATCTCCAAACTTGATTTGATGTGGATATTCAGTTCTGATCTGCAGTTTATTGGCGTGTTGATTGCTGAATATAACTTCTCAAATGACAGAATTAGAGATAGTGATCAGCTTAAGAGTTGTAGCCCTTTAAGTCTTCTTTCTGGATCATCTTAAATCATTAGATTTCAGTTTCGGTAGCGAAGTTATAACTCAAATACTAAAATATATTCGGTCAGAATTTGAGTCAAAATTGCTTCATCTCATCCGTTGATCTTCTCTCTATCCATTTATCCCTTTGGATTTTGAATTTGAACCCTGTATTTGACATTATCCAAAGTTGATTTTTAGCTTTAACCACTTGATTCACCAAAAGCTGAATTTAACCAATTGGATTTGGGATCAATCTCTTCTAACTAAATTCATCTAATTAAATCTGAATTTAACTGATATTTATTTGATTTTATCCTCTTTCTCCCCATGATTATCTTCTGCAAAATAGACATTTAAGACAAGAAATTTAGCAGATTTATTACATGATAAATGTGGAGATGTAATAAAGATAATGCAATAAATGTGTGCAATCATTAGTAGAGCAATTAATAGTTAGTAGTCATAAGTTTTCTTTTATAATTCTCTACTTTCTTTTTACTTTGTTTCAAAAACAATTTCCAAAACCTTTTTATCATTTCTTATCAATGTTTTTACCAACTTCTTAGTTCACCTTTATTTCACTTTCTTTTTGTTTTCAAAACCACTTCGCTTTTATTTTCACATCGATGTTTTATCACCTTCTTCACCTATCACTTCTGGATTTTTTCTTTTTCTTTTTCTCATTCTTTAACAAAGAAGAACTTGTTAACAACTGACATGAATATAAACTGTTAATGCTTCTATCGCCTCCTGTCCCTGTGGATTTGTAACGCCCCGATCCAGCGGTACGGAGACGTTACTGCGACGTATATACGCAGGTCAGAAATACCCTCACGTATATACGCTAAGCATCAGTACAGGTAAGAATCAGAGTACGGAAGCAAATGGTGCATTATACATTCCAACACATGAGTACAATTACAAAGTTATCACCAGAGGTGACAAATATTACAATAATATTACATTACCAACATGGCGCAAATGCGAGAATACAAAGGATGTACAAGTATGAACAGTACAAAAGGCACTCACGAGTTTACAAAAGGAAAACTCGAGAGGCACACAGGGGGCCTGGAAGGATAGAGCTTCAGATGGTCTGCTGGAGATCCTTGCTACCGCTGCGCCACTCTGATCAACAACTGGGGGAATCCACACGCTCCAAGCTCCATGACCTGGACATGAGAATCCAGGGGAGTCAGATAGAACTCCCCATGCGAGTGGTGATACAAAAGCCGGATGGCGTGCTGAGATAAGTACAAGTGTATCGATAAAACCGAATCATAATCATGCATTGAAAATCGTATCGTGAGCATAAGCATGTATAGGCAGGTAGATATATAACAAGTGATATCAAGCAAGAAGTACTCATGGTATGATAAGATAAGAGGAGGTAAAGAGATGAGAAGTAAAGTAGATAGGGCAACACCAGATATCTCCTGAATTAACATAACACAGATAAAAAACGATAAAACCGAATAAAACCGATTCGAGCAAAACCGATTGTACAAGCTTAGGTCACGGCCCCATGAGATTAGTACCTCGAAGGAATAATCCAAATAAAGAAACCCTCATCTATATACCTTTATCCCATGTCACCGTAATCCGATCGCGTACAACCCGAGTTACAAAACAACACATCAAATCGCATATTCGCATCTTATTATAATTGGAGCCGTCTAAGTTCCAGGCTTCAGTATGTGTCCCATTCCACATACTTCCACTCACAACTTATATAGCAAGTTATTTGAAAACTGATAAAGTTCGATGAATCATGTTTCGGATGGGCCCCGTACATGCCCGGGACAACGGTTCAGGAGTATCCGGTGCTGAGCCGGAACGTACCGCTAGGTACCAGGACTTATTTACGCCCGAACAGGAATAGAGTATCGCAGATCCCATAGAAATAGGCCTAGGGCGTGTGCATACCCGGCAGGAATAGACAGGAGTAGGGGTGCCAGCACACCCCACGGAATCCCTGGTGGCCACCAGGTGATCCCTCAAGTATGTGGCCACGCGCGGCTCGATAAGACCACCATAAACATGATTAATCAGGGCCCATCAGTTTTCCCCAAACCGGGTGCAAGTTGTCTTATTAGAATTTAATATGTGATTATCAATTTACGGGAATAGCAGGTACAAGACATGATCAGGAGTTCAGGAGTACATGAGTACTATAGATTCAGGTCACTGTATATATAATACAGGATAACAAGTACAAGATTCAAGTCACTGCATG
Organism: Agave tequilana; assembly: GCA_038442645.1. Lineage (NCBI taxonomy): Eukaryota > Viridiplantae > Streptophyta > Magnoliopsida > Asparagales > Asparagaceae > Agave > Agave tequilana. The sequence continues at coordinate 19,096 of JAVJIF010007243.1, forward strand.
TAATGCAGGATAACAAGTATAGTATTCTCGTAAATGAGATAATCACAGGTCAAGTATATCATGCCGGGTGTCAAGGGATAGCATAACAAGATGGTGATATTAGACAGGTAACCAGTCATGTCAAGAGATTGATATTAGTCCGGTGGCAAGTCATGTCATAACAAGGGGTCTTGCCAAGTAGTAGCATGTCTGGTGTCAGGTGATAACACATCAGTTGACAGGTGATACAAACAGGTGTTATATAGTAGCATGTAATTGACAGGTATGAAGTAATGGCATGCTAAATGTTAACACATCAGGTAAATACATGGCATGTGATAGAATAGTAGCTGAGCACATTCAAGCGGAGCTGAGCAAGCTGGAGTGTACAGACAGCAAACAGTATTTAACACTGGAGCGTCTGGTAAGGTTACCGGGACAACTCGGCTTAAGGTGCGAGTAGGAATTCCGGCAGCATCTTGCCTAGACGAATCTAGTGGTAAAGCGCTGAACGCTGATCATGATAACCAGGCAGAGCGGAGAGACCTGACGGTCTTAACTCACTTCTATTTCGAGATAGCGAGAGACCGGAGGCTGAAGGGCTGAGAGAGACCTGACGGTCCCAATCACTTCCCTTTCGAGATAGTGAGAGACCGGAGCCTGAAGGCTGAGGGACCAAGAACGCTCGGGGTTTAAGCGCACTCTCAGTGGCCACCAGCCATCCCAAGAGTGGGCAGAAACCCAGAGTTCAACGACCACGAAGGGTCGGCCACGCATGGTATAAAGCAGTAAAATACATTTAAACATGGAATAAAATACATGTCGACCCGACAAAGCGGGGAAACCCAAATGGAGGCGAGAGCGAGGACACTCGCCTAATCACCGAAAATGCCGAAAAGTCCAAAATCCATGGAACTCACGCACGCGTTAGAAAGAAAGTGAAGAGGAGAGAGAAAGAGTTAGAGAGAGAAAGAGAGAGGAAAACTAGAGAGAGAAGTGTATGGAAGGAGAGAGTGCACAGGGAGACGCGGGTTTTGAGAGTGAGACGCGGGAGTCGCAGACGCGGGAATCGCGTCGCAAAGGTGCCACAAACGCGGGGTTCGAGACCGCCACAAACGCGGGGTTCAAGACCCGCGTTCAAGTCAGGACACGAGAAGAACGCGGACGCGGTCATGGGTTCCGCATCGCGTTAGCATGAGAAGAACACAGACACGGAATTAGCTCCGCGTCGTGCAGACATGAAAGGGACACAGACGCGGGCATGGACTCCGCGTTGCGTCGGTACAAGAACGCGAAGGCCGCGTTTAAACAGATGCCAAGAACGTGAAGATCCGCGTTAAGGCGTTGCCTGGACGCGGGGGTGAGATCCGCGTCAGCAATATACAGAGAGGAGGGAGAGAGAAAGGGAAAGGTGCTTGCTTTGGTGCTGGTGTTATTTGGTGGAGGAGTTGGATTTTGATGGAGTAATGAAAAAGAAGGTGAAGGAGGTGATGTTTGGAGGTTGAAGTAGTGGAGATGGAGGTGGTGTTGTGATGGTGAAAATGATGGTGGAAGTGAATATGGTGGTGGAAAATAGTAGAGGTGATGGTGATGTTAGTTGTTGTCGTTGTAATCGTCACCGTAATGATTACCGGAATAATCGCGAACGATTACCGGAATAATCATCGGAGATATTACCGACGAAGAAGAGCTCGGCCCCAATCCAAAGGGGGTGGCCGGCTCTTGATGTGGTGATGGGGTGGTGGTTTTGTGGAGGGTTTTGATGGTGGTGGTATTTTTGGAGAAGGTAAAGGAGAAGGTGAAGGCTTTGGTGGAGTTGTTGGAGTTTGTGGTGGTTTACATGGAGATGGAGGAGGAAGAAGATGAAGGTAAGGAGTTGGAGAAGTTGTAGTGGTTGTTGTTGTGGTGGAGATGAAGGAGGAGTTGGTGGTGGTTAAGGTGTTGGTGAAGAGAAAAATGATGTGGAAAGGAGAAGGAAAGTTTATATAGGATTTGGAATTGTGAAGGTGATGTAAAAATGTAAAAGAGAGGGGGTTATTTGTAAAATGGCAAGGTGAGGTGGCTCTCTTGGCCGGCCATGGTGATGGGAGAGGAGTTGGATATTTGGAGAAGATATTTTTGGAGGAGGAGATATTTTTGGTGGAAGGTTAGAGAAGATAATGGAAGAATGGAGAATTTGGTAGAATTTGGTGGAAGGAAAAGGAAGTAAAGAAAATAGGAAAAAGGAAAAGAAAATGGAAAAAATAAGATATTTCTTGGAAGAAAAAGTGAAAATAATTAGAGTAGCGGATTCCCGGGATTCGGTTGCGGATGCGAAAAACTTTCGGAAAAAATACCGAAATCGTCCGAAAATCAAGTATCTCGGAACGACCCGCAAAAATTCTCAAAAATCAAGAATATTATTCTAAGAATCATGGTGAAATCCATTTCAAGAAATTCTTTATAATTTTTAAATTAAAATCCTAGAATCGGCCGCCAATATCAGTCGACACCAAATCTGGTAGAAATCTGATAAATTCTGAAAATTTCCAAAAAATGAATTAAGATAGTAAATATTATTTTAAGCAAATATTGTAGGGGCCGGAAAACTTTGGTGGTCGGAGAAAAAGGTTTTAGCTGTAAAAGATTCCTTGATTCAAGCGAAACGATTACAACCAAAAGAACTACTCTTCCCTCTTTTCCAGTTACAAGGGAGGGAGGATGTCTGAATCTTCCCTTTGTTAAAGCTGGGTTCTTCGTGTGGCGATGGAGAGTGAATCTTGTTCTCCGTTGACCAGATGACCGTCCTGGACCGTCGGGGGTCTTCTCTTCGGTTGGTAGAAAGAGTAACTCAGCCCCGTCTACCAAAACTCTCAAAGAGGAGGTAGGCGAAGAGCGGCTAGTACTCAGTAAGCTCGCTGAAGAGTCGTGCTTCTCTCTTGATGATCCTTCTGCCTGGATTCGATCGATTTGATGATGCCCTATCTCAAAGCTCTCTCTCTTCAAAACTCTGATCTTCTGCCAAGCTTCGATCCTCTCAAGCCTCTATCCCTGTGTGTCTCTCCAAAAACTCCGATCCTCTCTTCATAGCAAACAAGGCTATTTATAGGGATCTCAGGGGGTGAAGGTGCCTCCTGAAAACGCTCTCGAATGAGGGGCACTACCCGCTACATGCGCGGTGACTGGCCCCGCAATCAGGGCAGTTGCAACTGAGACGCGGGCGTCGAGCAAAACGCGCCTTGAAGTTTGAGACGCGGGCGTCGAGCCAAACGCGCCTGAGGTTTGAGACGCGGGCTTCGGGCCTTCACGTCTGGATGCTGAGGCGAGGGCGTCGGCCGATGCGCCTTGATGCTGAGACGCGGGCTTCGGGCCGACGCGCCTTGATGCTGAGACGCGGGCTTCGGGCCGACGCGTCTGAACGTTGTGACGCGGGTGTAGAGCCAACGCGTCTTAATGCTGAGACGCGAGCATCGATTTCTCGCGTCTAGATCTTGAGACTCTGCTTCCTTAATGGCTGGTCTGTTAGTCATTTTTAGACAGCCTACAGAAACCCCCTCCAAAGTTTCTGATATTCCGCAGTTGAATGGGACGGATTTCGGAATACTTTGGATCTTTAGCCGTGTTCGCGTTTTATGACTGGACTGTTGATGCTTCGGGTTTGATCTTATCTGGAATTGTCTTCGTGAGTGTACTGTTGAACTCTTTGAAGCCGTCAGAGTTGATCGTGTTTGAGTGTCTAGATACACAGTCTAGACCTCCCCGATTGCTTTAGTCTGTCACGGGTGCGCTTTGGCCGGGAGTGGTTGGTTGTCTGTTTGCGTCAGTGTACTGTTGAACTGACTTTGCAGAAGCAGAAGACTGGACGCAGGTCCCTTTTGAAAAAAAAAAAAAGCAGAGACTGCTTTAAAGACGCGACTTCTTAGCGAGACGCGATCTTTTTGGCGATGAGAACGCGACCGATCTTCATAAGGCAGACGCGATTTTCTGGGTGCATTTATGATGATGCTGACGGGCATGTCCACCGAGAGCCGCGTACTTTGGGGCGTGCGCCTGTGCCATGTCATGATTACGCCGCCAGCTGGCCTGGGGAAAAGGCGAGATTTCGCCTTTTGGCGCGCGGATCTCCCGGTTCATTAAGTGAACTGCTCCACGTGTCAATTCTGACTTGTGGCGGGGTTGCGACGCATGATCTTCCCTGTTCAAACAATGATTTGGCTCCACGCGTCAGGCAGCGATTCGCTGCAGCGTTTATTGGGCCAAACGCTGCGTATCTTCGCGAATCTCCGTGCCTATAAAAGGCAACAGTTGGAGAGATGTATCTTCTTCTCCGAACGAACGCATTCTCTGAGAAAAAGAACTTCCTTCTCTTGTTCAACTATTCATCTCCTCGCTCGGATTTCTTGATTTTCAATGGCTCCCAGACGAAACCGACTGCATCGACCTCAAGGGCGACCGTCGCCGAGGCTGAGAGAGATGCTTCCTCTGCGCAGGAGGGTGTTTTTCCGAGGTAAAAATGCACCTTCGGTGTGGGTTCCGCCATTAAAACATGTTCATAGAACCCTAAGAACCTTTAACACAAGATCGTGTTTGATTCTCGGACGCTGTCCTTGAGATGATAACCGGGGCGCGGGCCTGATGATCCGACGCTGGTGAACTCTGCACTCTGGGTCCTTCACTTAGAATATTTCTAATTGTGAAGGTCTCTGAACGCGATTGTAGAACGCGGATTTGATCCATGCGTTCTGTGCCGCGTTTTGTGCCATCAGGCGCTGGCGTCCGAGTCCAAGCACTTTGAAATTTCACAAGTCTTGGTTTGCAGAACGCGGATTTGATCCTTGTGTTCTGTGTCTTCAACCGCCGATTTTGTAGAATCTGGCGTTTGAGTCCAAGTACTTCGAATTTTCATAAGTCTTGGTTTGTAGAACGCAGCTTTGCAGGTCTGGACGCGGATTCGAAAAATTCCTGCGTCCAGTATCTCTTCTGCGTTTTGGTGCAAGTTCGCAGGTCTGGACGCGGATGATAACCCCTGCGTCCAATGTCTCGGCTGCGTTTTGAATTATGAACACTTAGGTCTTCCCTTATTTTGGGCAAGGTATCTGACCAAGTGTCTTTTTCTTTTGCAGTGCCGCATGTTTCAGGTTCACTTGCCAAGATGCACCATTTTGGCCGCGTGGGTGGTGCCGACCGGGGCTTGACCTTTGTGCAAAGAATGAGTGTCCCCGTGACTGCTGACCAGTTGCTGGATCGCAGGCTCTCTAATGTTAACAGGAGAACCTTCCGGGCACTTATGACCGATGCCGCGCTCAAAACGGATGACGGTGTCAGGTTGGAGAAGCCTGCCTTCTTCTTTGGGGATCATATCTATGACGATGGCCGTCGTGTGTCTGAGGGGACTTATAAATGGCTCCGTGAGATAAAGGGCGGAAGATTCTTTCTTCCAGACATGGAGAGGATGTTCCCGATGTCCTACTTTCAACACATGTCTGTCCCCGGAAGATGGAATGGGACATTTCCCAGTATATCCCTGAGATCGCCCTTGGTGACTTTGGCCTCCAAAAGGTAGGCCGCCATGATAGTCATGACGGGTCAGTTGTCGGACTGTTCCCTGCGTCGTCCAAACCTGAAATTCCAATTGGGGAGACCCCGGAGCTCTCTACCACCTTCCTCAATTCCTTCATAGAAGCAGGGGGTGACTATCCTGTCGACTTCCGTGCGTATGGATGGGTCCATTCTCCAGAGAATTACTGGTGGGGTAGGATGGTGGGTTTTGTCCTTACCAATCTTGAGGGGCCGCTGAAGCGTGTGGGGCTGTACCCAGCAGTCAGGGCCGTGCAGTGGGGCGTCCCGATGAGTTCTCATAACTTCTTTGGGATTCTGGAGCGCTACAATCCTCGGACGGGGACATTCTTTACTCCGTTGGAGAGATGGGCTTGCCCTACACGAATTGTATGAGGTCTCCGGGTTGTCGTCAGGGGATATTCCTTACGAGGAATTTGTCCCAACCACCAGGGAGCTGCGCCTTTTGGAAAAAGAATCTCCTCAAGTGTATGAGACCTACTGGGAGGTGATGTGCCATTTCTACATCTGCGGTCAGACAACTGCCTGGAGGTCAGGAGGCGTCAAGCAACTATCCTGGGCTGATTATTTGTTTAATAATGTCAGCAATAAAGATCTCCCAGTAATCCGACTAGCTCCTAGTTCTGGTGGGGAAGTTGAAGACAGGATCGACGCAGCTTCTGACAAGTTCTACACCACGGAGTCGAACGAGGACGGCTTCGACCCTGACTTGGTCTTTGAGAGCTTTCACCATCAAGCCCGGACCCCTATCTCTGATCAGGCGCTGTTGGCGGGCTTCCTGATGTTGTGGCTGAAGAGGTGTGTGGTGCCCACGCTACCACATGAAGTTATTGTGGCAGATGTGGTGTACCCGGCGGTACTCTTGGCTCATGGCCACCCCATAGCCCTTCTTCCCGCCGTGGTGGCTGGTATTCAAAGCGGGCTGCGGGTGTTGACCAAGAGCTTCTGCGGACCCCCAAAGACTGCTAATTCTCGTGGGGAGCCGTATACCGACTCAGAGGGGAACCCGACGGTGAAGCACCCCAACCCGCGAATTGAGCTGCCTTACACGTACCTCATGGCTTGGTACGTGATGCATTGCCCGTCTCTAATGACGTCAGCGCGTGGGAGCGTGGATCATATCCCATTTGTGCAGCGGCTGGAACGTTCAGAGTGGCATGACACCTACCTGTATTACATTAGGAAGCGTCTTTCCTGTGCCGCCAACTACCAGCTCAACCGCTGCTTTCCAGAGGTTCAAGGTGCAGCCCCCGGGGAGCTGTTCACGGATATCGCTGGGCGGGATGACTTCTCGCAATTGCCTGCTGGAGCCTTCTGGTGGTTGATCAATATACGACCAGGATATGTGCTGTTTCGCCAAGGAACTTCCTACACTATCGAGCCGTATATGCCAAGTCGTTTTGCCCGACAATTTGGCTATGATCAGCTTTACGTCGGGAATCCCAATGCTCAACTTGCCTTTGACGGGAATCTGTTCGAAGGCGCTCGGGCTTGGTATTACAGTGTGGCTGGAGGGACGGGAGCAACGTTCCATCTACCCGACGAGGCGCCTAAGTGCCGTATGAGCTTCAGCTTCTGTATTTGGTACTCCCAGGCCGGCCAGACGCCAGATCTTATTCCGGAGTCTTCATGTCTTGAGAGTATCAATGCCAGTCTCGAGGAGAGGTCTGAATCCAGTAAACGTACTAAACTCCTCGACCAGTACCTGAAAGCTCAGAGGGAGGTCGAGAAACGATCGAGGAGGGAGCCCCCAGTAGTGAGGGCGGCACCGCGACCGGCAAGGGCAAAGCCGCAAGCGACGAGGGCGGAGCCACCAGCAATGAGAGTGTAGCCGCGACCGGCAAGGAGGTCGAAGCAATTGGCGAGGAAGCGTCGTCGACGCTCTGCTTCTGTAGTTGAGCCTGCCCCAAAAAAGGCTCGGAGGGACTTAACGGCTGAAGTCTCTCAATCCAGAGCTGAAGTCTCTCAATCCAGAGCTATCTCTGCTGGAGTTGAGGTTCCTCCTGAAGGTGTCCCTGTTAGAGTTGAGGAACCGCTGGAAGATGAAGATTTTTCAAGCTTGGTCCGTGCTCCTAGGTCACGCAGCGAGACCGTGGAGGAAGGGGAGCTTGTTGAGCGACCCCTTGTTGCTGGTGATACCGAGTCACCGGAGGTTGACATAATGGGCGAGTCTCCTTCTGCTCATGAAGGGAGAGACGAGGTACAGCAACCGGGGTCTCCTAGTGTCTTTATTTCCAATCCTCGGGCAGTCGACCTAGTCCTACCACTGGAGTGATTGGGGGTAAGGCTCCTGTTGCGGAGCTTCCTCGCGTGGCGCTATCGTCTTCTTCGGCATCGGGAGAAAGTGACTTTGAAGATAAAGTCGACTATGGCGATGAACCCGCTCTTCCTGATCAGGGTGGATTCTTTGACGTCTCGGAGGAGGAACAACATGAGGGTGAATCATCGACTGCGTTACCGCTGGCGATAATCCCTGCTGAAGGTACAACTTCGCATGTCGAGGCGATGGAAACAGAGTTGACCCAGCCCAAGGGGATTGAGGCTTCAGCCGCTGAGATAACCTCGGAGGGGGCAGCTGTTGAAGTTGGGGAGCCTTCCCCTTTGCCAGGAGGGGAAACAACCATTGAGGCTGAGGAGGCTTTCACTCCGCTGGTGAAGAAGGCTACTGCTGAAGCTGGGGAGACCCCCTTTTACAGGACTTGACGCCTCTGGACCTCGAACCTAGTAAGGCAGCTCTGACTAAGGGGGCTCAGGTGGGGAGTCTGACGATCAGCACCCTTCCAGAAGGCCACACAGCTCAATCCTCGGTGGGAGTTTCTGAAGAGGTTGTGCTTACAGCTCCTTCCTTGGTCGTGGAAGCTCCTGCAGAGGCAGCGCTCCCGGAAGCGCCAATGGGTAGTCTTGTTCTGGCCACATCGACGGCTGGCACGGCTCTTGTGCGAGAAGACCCGCCCTATATCCCTTGTCCCGTGACAGAAAAAGGGTCGGGAAGCTTCTTAGGTGGTGAAGACATGGGGGATCTGCACGTCAGATGGTTGCAACAATTCTTCACCTCGATGGGATCATGTATTGATCTCATCTTCCGTGGACACAGCACCTTCCAGTTCGCCCAGAGGCTTCTTGAAAATATGGCCGTGAGCGTCGAATTGGCGGGAGGCCCTTCACTTGCCAGGGCATGCCTGCGGGTGGTAGAGCAACTTGGAGATAACCTGCGGGAGCTAGAATCTTTGGAAGATGCAGGTTCTTCCGGCGAGGCCCAGGCCATCCTGACTAGGCTCCTAGCTGCTCAGGAACGGGAGCGACAGGAGGCGGAGGCGCAGATCACTGCCGAGATCCGTGACCTTGAATATTCCAAGGCTGAATTTCAAAAATTAGCCGGAGATTCGAGGGAATCTGAGCTCAGTGTGCAGAGCACGGAGCAGGTCATCCTCAGAACTCGGGACATTATTGCCAAGGCGGAAGCTGTTCTTGCACTAAATGAGGAGAAACTTGTCTCCCTCAAAAAGGAGCTTGAGGAGCAACGGGCTGCTACGGCGCGGGCTGAAGAGAGTCTGTCTCTGCAATCTTCCAGGGTGGACTCTCTGCGGATGCAGCTGTCTGCCAGAAGTTTCTTATCTGAGGCGGAGCTGCGGGACCGGGCTATCATGGAGGCTGAGAGGACGCGCCAGCATGAGATTCACCGCCTTAGGGAACAAATCCGTTCCTTGGTGAACCAGGACATTTAGCCTTCTTTTTTTTTTTTGTAAAGAAAAGGGACACTCTATAAGAGTGCTTGTATCCACTTCTATCATTTTTTGGTATAATAGAAGTTTTCTTTAAAGCTTTTGTCCCAATTTCTTTGTCTTGTTGTGGATGAGTCCAACTCTTGATCACTAGTCGTGATTACGGAACTTAGGTAGGACTAAGTTCTTTTCATGGGACGCGGTCTTGGCGAGACGCGGCATTAATCCCACAGGGTGAAACGCGGTCATCAGTCTACCGGAACTTAGATTTTACTAAGTCCTTTTACTGAGACGCAGCGTCAATCATAAAGTGAGACGCGGTCATCATTTCATAAGAACTTAGATTCTACTAAGTCCTTTTGATGAGACGCGGCGTCAATCACAAATCGGAACGCGGTCTTCAGCATAGAGTGAAAACGCGGCCTCCGAACGCATCGTCAATCACAGGGTGAGACGCGGTTCTTAGTTCATGAGAACTTAGGCAGGACTAAGTCCTTTTGACAAGACGCAGCATCAATCCATAGGGAGACGCGGCCATCATTGATTCATGAGACGCGGCATTCGTTCAGGGAGACGCGGCTCTGAATAACGCGATCTGCTTCTGCGAAGAAGGAAGCGGATCAGGCAGACGCGGGAGACGCAGCCTTGTGCCTTTCCCTTAATTCTGAGGGGACGCGACTTTGACTCGCGCAGGCATCTTTCTGGGACGCGGATGGGTGGATAGTTCTTCAATCCGCGTCTGGGTGTAAACTCCCAGGCGTTACATACAGCCTGTCATAGGGATTTGGTGTGATCTTTAAACGTCAGATGCGGATTTCCGCTTTGTTTCCCGAAGCAGTTGTCCACGCGTCGGCTGCTGATTGGGCTTGAGTATTGATCCTCTTAAATGAGAAACCAGTGCGGGCGGTTGGAGATCAGCGCCAGCGGCGGTTCTCGAAGCAGCGTTACACGCGTCCGGCCTTTATTGGATCTTGGCAGTTGTACAGTTATTAATGCCGGCGGTTCAGATTACGGGGCCATTAACCGCTGTTATCAGGAGCTGCCTATAAATAGGGCGCCCCTTTCTCCCTTCAATCCTGCCTTTGGACTATTTTGTTTTTTGAGAGAGCGCTTTGAGAACTTTCATCTTCCTCAGACAGTTGTCTCCATGGATGAGGATGGTTCTGAAGATGACCCAGGGCTTTTAAGCCCCTGTTTGGTCTCTTTAGGAGAAAACACCTCTTTGCCCTGTGACCGCGTTTGCGTCCTGGTGCAGAGATTACAACTCTTGACGGAGGTCTCCACGGGTATGCCGTTCGTTTCACCATGACATTTTAGATTCACCATGGCCTGTACCTTGGCTTCATGTCATCTGGACCCCCTCATGAAGTCTGCATTGGTGCATTCCTTCTGGAATTTGTACCATGGACCTGAACTCTGCATTGGTGCATTCCTTCTGGAATTTGTACCATGGACCTGAACTTCTCCGGACGCGCGTTCAGGAATCTTTGGCCCTTGGTGTTGGCGCGTTTTATGGCTTGTGCCTTAGCGCGCTTCATGACCAATGCCTTGGACGAATTCCAAAAAAAAAAAGGTTTCAGACCCGCACCTTGCAACTCCTGTTCATGGAGATGGCAATTTTCGGCGTCTGTGCCTTTTCGGCGTTTGTGCTCTTTGACCTAGGCACAGAATGGGACCGCGTTTTGATTCGCGTTTGTCTCGGCTGACGCAACAGTTTGGCTTGCTGCGCGTGTCATTCCTGCGTCTTGGTAGACTGCATGGATCATTCCCGCATTTGGCTGACTGCGTGGATCATTCCCGCGTTTGCCTCTGCTGACTTAGTTTTTCTCTGTTTACACTAAGCTGCAGATTGTTCTAATTCTCTCTTTTTGTTCCTTGCAGGCTTGCTGGGCCCTTGGAAGAATACTTCGGTCGGCGAACTCGTTCAACCTTCACCTATGAGAGAATATATTATGGTCCTCGTCACCTATAAGAGAGTATATTACATCTCTGACGAGGACCCAACCCTCGCCAAGGTCTCTTCAGATCTGGTGCAAGAGACGGATAGGCTGAGTACCGGCGAGGGTGGTCCGGCGGTTGCGGCGGCGGATGAGATCATCTTCCTCTCCCACTCCAGAAGTCACATCAAGGACACTCCGTTGGATGGCCTGCTGGGGAAAGGGATACGCCTGAACGAAGGGTTGCAGGACCTTCCATTGCCACTGGACCTCAAGAAACACCATTGCTCTTGGCTTGGTCAGCTAGGGCGCTTTCGAAGTTGGCGTCACGCATCAAAGTGCAACCGGCTCCAATTGTGCACCTGGGATCAGATGCGGTTTCAAGGAGTGAGTACGGCCTCAGAGAGAGAGAGGGACTTCTTTGTACTCCTTAATTGTAACACTCAATCTTATTGTATAAGAGAGCGTTTTGTATCACTTTCATGTGTTTGGATATGAATAAAAGTGACACTTTTCTTTTTGCTTCTTTCTGTTGTCTTGAACGTTTTGTTTTAGAAGCCAAAGAATAATTTTGGTGGACCCGCCACTTTATAAAAGAAAGTGACGAGTGGAGCGCGTACCCCCAGAGAAGGTGAACTTTTATCAAGGATTTGGGATTAACTTGATTTAAGATCAGCTGGGGATTTTGATGGAAGCATTGTTTATTGGTGTAATGTTAACCAACACTGCCTCCAGAATGAATTTGATACTCGGTTGGGGAGAATATCAAATGAAACTAGACTCGTGGGGAATCTAGTAAGATTTTTACCGTTAGAGGTGTGATATTAACTTAACGGTTTAGAAGTAGTCTTGTCAGAAGTGTAATATTAACTTGACAAGGATGTGAGTTAGAGGTGTGATATTAACCTAACTCATCAGCATCTCAGTTTTATTTGGGAAAACTGAGGGTGTCACTGTCATAGGTGTGATGTTTAACTTAACAGTGATAGAAATGCTAGAGGTGTAATGTTGAACTTGGCATTAGTCGTCTCGGCTTAAAGAAGTCGAGGAAAGGTCATAGCCATAGGTGTATTGTTGAACTTAACAATGACTCGGATGCTGGAAGTGTAGTGTTAACTTGGCATCGTTCATCTCGGCTTGGACAAGGAAGTCGAGGAAAGGTGACTATCAGAGGTGTGATATTAACTTGACAGGCACTCGATGTACTGCTTAGAGGTGTAATGTTAACTTAAACAGTAGTTTGTCAGAGGTGTGATATTAACTTGACAAGAATTTGCTTGCGATAGGAGCAATTTGAGGACCTGTCATTCTATTGATGAGAATTGACAAGTGGAATTTGAGGTGCCAGAGGTATAGTGTTAACTTGGCAAATTTGAGAGTTTGTTACTCTATGCAGAGTTAACAAGCCAGGTTTATACTCGACAAAGAGTATTCATTACCAGAGGTATAGTGTTAACATGGTAATGATTGCATTTTGTGGTCCTACCATTCTATGGATGAGAATTGGTAAGGGATTTTTGGAGGGAAGAGTGGAATCAAATCCACTTAGGATTTTTAGCAAACCCTCAGCTGTCAACGGATTTGAGGTGCCTTTACCAACTACCGTTTGAGTTGGGCTAGCCATGCTATTCCCCTCAGCATGATGAGTTGTCGAAGACTTATATTGGGCTTAAAGGCCAACATTTTCCTCTATCCTTAGCCGTCGGAGGCGTCGGGTCAAATGGGAACGTGTCCCTTAGGATTTTTAGCAAATCCTCAGCTGTCAACGGGTTTGTCATGCCTTTACCAACTACCGTTTGAGTTGGGCTAGCCATGCTATTCCCCTCAGCATGATGAGTTGTCGAAGACTTATGTTGGACTTAAAAGCCAACATTTTCCTCTATCCTTAGCCATCAAGGGCGTCGGATGTTTGATCAGAGGTGTATTTTTAACTTGATCGGTGGAAGAATGCCATCTAGGGATAGTATTCTTCAGGAATTTGCCATTGATTGGCATCATGAGTGTATCGCCATTTGAGGTTATGAGGCGATACGATCCATTTGAGTAGACTGACTCTACTACAAATGGTCCTTCCCATTTGGGTTGGAATTTTCCTTTCGTCTTGTGTGTCATGACCATGGGTCTTCGGACGGCTAAGACGAGGTCGCCTTTCTGAAAGTTCGCGATTTGACTTTCTTGTTGAAGGCTCTGGTGATACGAGCTTGGTAAAGCTCGATTTGTTGTTGGGCCTGAAGACGCTTGTCGTCCAAGGCTTCCAATTCTTGGAGTCGCTGTCGATGCTTCTCCTCTGTTGTCATTTCCGCTGTCAAGGCGACGCGAAGAGATGGAATTTGGATTTCCAGTGGAAGGACGGCTTCGCATCCGTACACCAAGGAAAATGGCGTGGCTTTAGTTGGGGTTCGCACAGTCGTGCGATAGGCCCATAAGCATTCGCCCAACTTATCGTCCCAGTCTCGTTGACTTTTCGAGACGAATTTCTTGAGAAGCTTGCCAATAGTCTTATTGAAAGCTTCTGCGAGGCCGTTAGCGGGCGGATAGTATGCCGTTGATGACACACTCTGGATTCTGAACTTGGCGCAGAATCTCTGAAAAGCCTGGCTGATGAACTGGGGTCCATTGTCATGGACAATCCGCCGAGGCACACCGAAGCGGTAAATAACGTGATGTTTCACGAACTTGATCACGTTAGAAGATTTCACCTCTTTCAAAGGGATAGCTTCGGCCCACTTTGAGAAGTAATCGGTTATCGCTAGGATGAACCGATGTCCCTTTGATGATGGTGGGCTGATAGGACCAACCACGTCCATCCCCCACATTTCGAACGGCCAGGTAGGGGTCGTAGAGTGGAGGTATCCTGGTGCTTGATGGATGAAATCGCCATGTATTTGACAGGCGTGACATCTTTTGGCATAGGCAACAGCATCGGCAACCATCTTGGGCCAGTAGTAACCCAATCTTTGGAGTCGGTTTGCCAGCTTCGGGCCAGGTTGATGAGCTCCACAAGTACCATCGTGGGCTTCTTTCAATACTCCTTGGGCTTCTTTTGATGAGAGGCATCGGAGCAGGATCCCGTCATGCGATCGACGATACAATGTTCGCGAAATCGCATTGTAGTAGAATTTGGAGGCTTTCCTTCGGATGGCAGCCGCCTCCCTGGCGTCTTCGGGCAAGATGCCGTACAAGACAAAATCAATGTAGGGGAATCGCCAGTCTTTAAGTTCTGGATCGGTCGACACTTCAAGTGTTTCCTTACCGCGACGATCTCCCGTTGACCTCTGGTAGTCTCCGAGGGGACTTTTTGGGCAGTATAGGTCGTGGCTGTAGACGAATACCTTCTCCATTACTCCAGCTGGAAGAGCTAAGGAGGCAGCAAGGGATGCAAGTGCATCTGCATGCGCATTTTGCTTGCGCGGTACATGGTCGATGTAGAAGTTTGAAAACCTCTCGGCCATGTGGATTGTCGCGTTGTAGTAGGGTACTAGATCTTCATGCCTGACCTCATACTCTCCGCGAACTTGGCTGACGATGAGTTTAGAATCACCGTATGCCTCGAGATTTTTAACGCCAATCTCATCGGCGAATTGCATCCCAATCAAAAGAGCGTTGTATTCCGCCACATTGTTGGAACAGGGCTCGGTTAACGAGATAGCTCGGGGAATCACGTAATTTTGTGGGGAGACGGAGTACTACTCCTACCCCCGCAACTGTATGTCCCTTAGAGCTTGTTCTCGATGCGCCATCGAAGAAAAGTTGCCATACTTGTCCTTCGAACAATGTCTGGGTCAGGCAGGCTTCGGCGACCTCGTCTGGGAGATCCTCGTAGAGTTTGGCTGCCCTGGGATTTGGTGTTCAGCTAAGAAGTCCGCCACCGCTTGTCCCTTAATAGCCTTTTGTGGCAGAAAATGCATCTCATATTGTGATAGCAATATGGCCCATTTTGCCAGCCGGCCATTTAGTGAAGAAGGCTTTGTCATAAGTAACCTCAGGGGTTGACTTTGGATATGACATTTATGGTTTGGCCCACCAGATAGTGTCGCATTTTCTGAATGGCGAACACCAGTGCCAAACATTCCTTCTCGATCGGGTTGTACCGATGTTCAGCTCCGATCATCGTTCTACTTAGGTAGTAGATTGCTTGCTCTCGCCCCTGGTCATCATTCTGAGCTAGTAGAGCTCCCAAAGAATGATCCATTGATCGGACGTACACCAGGAAAGGCTTTCCGGATACCGGAGCTGCCAGGACTGGTGGTTGGGTGAGGTAGTGCTTGCTCTCCTCAAATGCTTGCTGGCAAGCGTCGTTCCAAATGAACGAAACGCCCTTCTTCATCAGCTTAGCGAAGGGTTGGCATCTCCCGGAGAGATTTGAAATGAATCTGCGGATGTATGCCAATCGTCCTTGTAATCCTCTGAGCTCCTTGAGGCTTCTGGGGGGTTGCATCTCTTGGATAGCGCGGACTTTCTCCGGATCCAAATGGATTCCTGTGGAAGTCACGACAAACCCTAGGAATTTGCCACTGGCTACCCCAGGAAGGACTTGGTGGGGTTCATCTTCAATTGATGAGCCCGCATGATGTCGAAGACCACCCTCAGGTCTGCTATGTGATCACCTTTAGTGCGGCTTTTCACCGCAATGTCGTCGACATAACATTCCACCGTTTTGCGTATCTGCCGATGGAAAATGGCATTCATGGCCCTTTGGTAGGTTGCCCCCGCATTTTTCAGACCGAAGGGCATGACGGTGTAGCAATATACCCCTAGAGGTGTCCTGAAGGAGGTGTGCTTTTCGTCATCGGGATACATCTTGATTTGATTATATCCTGAGAACCCGTCCATAAAGGACATTCGCTCGAATCCACAAGTATTGTCAATCATGACATCTGTGATTGGCAATGGGAATTCGTCTTTGGGGCAGGCCTCGTTTAGATCACGGAAGTCGATGCAGATCCGGATCTTCCCGTTCTTCTTGGCGACGGGGACGATGTTGGCTACCCAGTCGGGATGCTGTTCCTCCCTGATAAAGCCGGAGTCAATAAGCTTCCTGACTTCTGATTGGATTGCCTCCATTATCTCTGGACGGAACCGTCGCTGCTGTTGTTTAACGGGCTTCATGTCCGGATTGATGTTGAGGCGATGCATAGCCACTTGAGGATCAAGTCCAGGCATGTCCTCATAATTCCAGGCGAAGACATCTATATACTCTTGTACAAGAGATATTAAATCCTTCTTCTCTGGAGGCGACAGGCCGTCACTTATGAAGATGGGTTTAGGATTGTCTTCATCTCCTAGGTTGACTTGAACAACCTTGTCTTCTGTGGGTGGCTCACGCTGTTCAAAGCGGATGTCCCAAAGAGCATTCAAATGTCTGATCCAAGGGTCTGTATCGGATTGGATCATTTCTTCATCTTCATCCTCCAGATGGCTTGTCGAAACCATGTTTACTGAAAGCCCTTTGAAGATGTTGCCGACACTGACATCTGATTCCCATGACGACGTGTCTGATGAGCAGTCATGACTTGACAGTCTCTCCGAATCAGAGGCTGATGGCACTGGAGTTGATATATAGCCCAACCCCCGGCGCGTCCGATGATAGTAATCAGGGGTTTTCCCTTTCGGTACAAAGGATCGAAGCAGTGTTCTTCTTCCTTTTCCGAAGTTCAACCCAGGCCTGTTGGTTAGATCATACCCCATGCGCTTCATCATCTTGAGCGTTCTTGGTTCATAATGATCGAACTGAGGGGATTCATCCTCACCTTCCGATTCTTCGTGGGGCATAGGTTCAGATGCGATTCGCCCAAAAAGTATTGGTCTTTGGCCTTTTCGTCCGGCTGGAACCATGAATACAGACTCTTGCGCGTCACCATTATCTTGGTATGTCCCGAAGGATGATTTCACCGGTACATGCAAAGATGTCAAGGCATCTATTGCCGACCAGAGGTCATCGTCCATGTCGGTAGTGGTATCCGACGGTATTGAATCGGAAACATACACAGGGAAATACGCAAAGTCTAAATCTTCATTAATGTACCAACCACCCGCATCGTCGGTGGTATCAACATCGAGCTTATTAGTGCTCTTTACAATGGGCTCCAACTCCCACAGGCACTCTTCTTTCTCAGGCTCAACGTCAGCTTCATTACCAGAGTCTGGCTCCTCTGGTTGTGGGGTTTCATTAGTCTCCTCTGGATCCTGATATAAGAGGGAGTCCGTGAAATAATTTTCAACCCCTTTAAACGGATGCCTTTCGGCAATCAACGTTCGGACCTGTCCACTCTCGTCAATGTATTTCATGACTTGGTGGAGAGTAGAGGGAACGATGGAATTGCGGTGAATCCATGGTCGTCCCAGCAACAGGTTGTAGGAAGTGTCCGCGTCAATGACGTAACACGTCACTTCTGACTTGAGGCTCCCGATCTGGCATTTAAGCTTGATCTTCCCCATTGGGCGGGAGCTGTTGGCATTGAACCCGTAAATAGTCGTCTGGGTAGGGCTCAGACGATGGGTAGGAATGCCTAGAAACTGCATAACCCGGCGAGGTATGATGCTCAGCGCGGACCCTGGGTCTACCTGGATGCGGTTCACCTCGGATGACCCAATATACCCTGTGAAGTATAGGGGTCGGTCATGCTTCCCTTTAACCTGCATGTCATCTGTTGTGAAGGTGATGCAGGGAGCATTTGGGGAGGTGTGGAGGCAATCCTCTTCATCTTCCTCCCTTGGCACGCGGGTCATAAAGACCTCAGCATTTGCCAGAGCTTCTTGTAGAGCCTCTCTGGTTGACTTTGATAGCCTCAGGAGCTCATACAAGGTAATGCGTGCCGGGATGTTGGCTAGTTGAGCCAAGACGTCGAAGCGGTAAGGTGTCGAGGATTCTTCTGTTACACCTTTCGCAAGAACTCGAGAAAACCGAGTTTCTTTCTGCTTCTCCCCAGGCTGTTTAGAGGAGGGCTTGGCTGGTTCCACGGCTGGTTGCGGAGAAGCCGCCGCTGTCTCGCCGTACTGCTTCAAGTATGCCTGTCCTGAACGGGTCCCTGCCGTAGGTTGGCTGGGCTCTGCGGCCAGGACTATTGTTTCCTCTTCTGAGTCAGTCAGCGAGGGAACATCAGTGTCCGCTTCTCGAGAAGAGGCGCATATCACATGGCAAGATGAAGCCTTCCCTTTTCCTTTGGACTTCCTGTTGGTCACAGTCGTCCATTGTTGCTCGTCGACGAGGTCAGGGTGGACCCACATGATTTCCCCTCGAGGTGTAGGGACGGGTACTAAGCCTTTCTCCTGCTGCTGATGAGGGTCTGTGTTGACCATCCTCAGTTCTCCTTTCGGGACAGAGATTACCCCCACGGGTGTCGGGGGTCGTGTCCCAAACTGGAGAATCGACGTCATGTTGGCCGTCATCTTCTTCTGCTCCGGTCGGAGTTTTAATACCTCCGCGTCAATCAGAGCTTGAAGGATGTCCTTAAAGACATAGCAGCTTTTGGTAGGATGTCCGAGCATCCTGTGGTATAAGCAGTAGGTGGGATTGTCGGTCTTGCCGACCTCCTCCGGGCGCCTAATTTCAGGGAGCTTCAGTCGATTGCTCTTGTTGAGTAGCTTGAAGAGCGAATCGACGTGTTCCTCCTTGAAGGAATACTGCTTGTTGGGGCGTGGCTGGCTTGAAGAGCCACTTGCCCTGCCTGTTTGAGGTTTGGTGGGAGATTTGGTCTCCGTCGCCAAATTATCCTTCCGCTTGGTTTGGAGGGATGTGTCTGGTGCACGCCTTGTCGACCTCTCTGGCCTGGGCTTGCCTTCTTCCGCTCTGACGCGGGCGACAATCTCCTCAGCCTGTTCACCTTGCTGGACTAATTGTTTCCAGGTGCGGCTTTCAGCAACTCCCATTTGAGCAAGGAGTGAGGTTTGGAGATTATGGCGACATGTTTCCACCAGGGTGGCCTGGGTCATGCCGCTTGGACATCGGAGTGCCATGTTCCGAAATCTTTCTACGAAAGACTTGACGGACTCTCCCTTTCGCTGTTTTGTAGCTAAAAGGGTAGGCATTGTGACCTCCGAATCATCTTCGAAGAAGCGTGTTAGAAACAGCTTCTCCAAGTCGCCCCAGTTCTTGATGGAACCTTCCGGGAGCTTCATAAACCATTCAAAGGCCAACCCTTTTAGGGTGCCAATGAATAGGCGTGCCAGGATGGCATCGTTATCTACCACATTCCCGGTCTGGGATTTGAAGTAGTAGATGTGCTGGTTGGGTGACCCCTTCCCGTCGAATGCTTGGAGAGTTGGAGCCTTGAACTTAGGAGGGTATGGAACTAAGTCCCACTCAGCCGGATAGGGCCGGACCACTCCTGCTTCCTGGAGGCCTTTACGGTTGGTAAGGGCCTCGAGGCGCTGCTCCAGTTGACTCATTCTTTTAGCATGAGCCTTTCCCGGGGTCTGGTCGCTTCTTGCCTGCGACGAGGGCTTGGACACATCCGAGGTAGATCGTCGTGTCTCGTCAGAAGATTCGGAGGGTGGGCTTTCTCCTTTTCTCCCTTTCCCCTTCGGTCGTCTAGGAGGAGATCTCGCTCTTTCTTCAAGCAATTTCTCGAGCATATGCTTGAGGGAGTCAATGGATCTCTGTTGAGAGGCGATTATATCCATCTGGTGCTTCTGCGTCTGTTCTAAACGCCTGGTCGTCTCCTCAGGAGTGTCTGCCATGTAGGCGGAAGCCTCCTTCTCGACGGAAGAGTTTGAAGCTTGCGACCCCACTACAGCAGAGTGAGAATCACCCGTTCTAATGCCGCGGGCTAAGGCATTATAGTCAATTGGGGGAATGGCCCCCGTCCGGGTGCGAGTGTGTTGATACACTCCTTCCGGTACAGAGTCAGACTCGGAGTCATCTGGGCTGACTGCAATTTGTTTCCCCTTACTCCTGCTAGTCATGTTTGCAGTAAGCTCCGGGTATTCAACATCTGAGAAGGTTCTCCTCCTGTGGGAGCGTCTTCTCTTGGCTGATGGGGAATCAGGGTCAGCTGTCTAATTAAAGACGGCTGGTGCACGCCTGACTCGCAATGGCATCCAGAGAGCATCTGGATGAGCTGTTGACAGCAGCATGGAGAAGTGGTCTGATTAGCACTCCTTTTCCTTGTCAAATAATCCTCAAATCTTTGGGAGGGGGATTAAAGAGACTGGTCTCGCAATGTCGACGACGGGAGACAGTCATGTGCTGTTCAGCCTGGACACAGGTTTCAGAAACGCGGCTATCGCGTCGCGGCTGCGTCACGCGCGTCTGGCGTCTCTGTTGATATGAGACGCGACTTTCGCGTTGCTGTCTGCTGCGTTGGAGAAGAGAGACTTGGGAGAGAGTGGGCTGCTGGGCCCCCACGCCTATGGGCGCGTGCTTCCTGTGTTTGACAAGACGCAGAAGCTTCGCTTCGGCGTTTGGCAAGTTGGTCTTCAGAGGGCTCAACTTGGGGAGTTTCGCGTTTGGGTCGCCAAACACGGACCTCTCGCACTGGACGAGGTGCGGGCAAGGCATCGGATCGTACGCTGCGTTCAACCCCAGTCAGAAAACCAACGGTTCCGACCGAGTGTTGACGCGCGCGTCTTCTCTGTCGACGCTCGGCATTCCGATTGCGTCGTGGAGGAAGAGAGAAGCCAACAACTTCCTGGTTTGTAGAACCAGGGGTGTTTGCCACGCGGGTCTCCTGAGAGACGCTGACGCGGGCGTTCTGTGCGACACGGTCGATCGCACCAGTAGATGTGCCGGGGACCACGCGGGCCTTCAGAGAGGCGTTGGCGCGTGTGTTCTGCGCGGCGCGGTTGATCGTAGCAGAGGAGTCTGAGGTTACGCGGGCCTTCGGAGAGGCGTTGGCGCGTGAACCAAACTTGGCACAGTAGGCAGCAGGAGCACCCGACAGAGCCTCAGATTGGGCTTCAGGGGGCTGTCCACTTGAGACCCTGCGGCAGACGCGGGTCTTTGGGCTCTTGGAGCCAGAAGAGAGGAACTCTTCATACTTCGCCTGGTCGAACTCGACGACGAGGGATTCGACCATTTTCCCCTTACGGAGAACGTCATCTTGCACCACGGTGCGCTCGTCAGTAACGAAGGTTGTCCCCAGCGGGAGTCGCCATCTCTTGTAGGGGCCGGAAAACTTTGGTGGTCGGAGAAAGTGGTTTTAGCTGTAAAAGATTTCCTTGATTCAAGCGAAACGATTACAACCAAAAGAACTACTCTTCCCTCTTTTCCAGTTACAAGGGAGGGAGGATGTCTGAATCTTCCCTTTGTTTAAAGCTGGGTTCTTCGTGTGGCGATGGAGAGTGAATCTTGTTCTCCGTTGACCAGATGACCGTCCTGGACCGTCGGGGGTCTTCTCTTCGGTTGGTAGAAAGAGTAACTCAGCCCCGTCTACCAAAACTCTCAAAGAGGAGGTAGGCGAAGAGCGGCTAGTACTCAGTAAGCTCGCTGAAGAGTCGTGCTTCTCTCTTGATGATCCTTCTGCCTGGATTCGATCGATTTTGATGATGCCCTATCTCAAAGCTCTCTCTCTTCAAAACTCTGATCTTCTGCCAAGCTTCGATCCTCTCAAGCCTCTATCCCTGTGTGTCTCTCCAAAAACTCCGATCCTCTCTTCATAGCAAACAAGGCTATTTATAGGGATCTCAGGGGGTGAAGGTGCCTCCTGAAAACGCTCCCGAATGAGGGGCCACTACCCGCTACATGCGCGGTGACTGGCCCCGCAATCAGGGCAGTTGCAACTGAGACGCGGGCGTCGAGCAAAACGCGCCTTGAAGTTTGAGACGCGGGCGTCGAGCCAAACGCGCCTTGAGGTTTGAGACGCGGGCTTCGGGCCTTCACGTCTGGATGCTGAGGCGAGGGCGTCGGGCCGATGCGCCTTGATGCTGAGACGCGGGCTTCGGGCCGACGCGCCTTGATGCTGAGACGCGGGCTTCGGGCTGACGCGTCTGAACGTTGTGACGCGGGTGTAGAGCCAACGCGTCTTAATGCTGAGACGCGAGCATCGATTTCTCGCGTCTAGATCTTGAGACTCTGCTTCCTTAATGGCTGGTCTGTTAGTCATTTTTAGACAGCCTACAAATATGGGAAAGCGGTTTCTCAAAATTTGACTCCATTTGTAAATTAAAAATTCAGGAATCGGTCAGCGGTGCTGGTCGACACCGGTTTTGAAGATTTTCCATTTAATTCAGGAAAATTCCAGAAAATCATAGAAAATCTAAAATATTGGAAAATGATGTTTGAAACTGAAATCGGTCAAATCTGAATACCGAAAAGACCAAATTGAGTAAGACACTAGGATCGGGTTCCTGGTTCAGAGAAGAGCAGACTCTGAGTCCACGAATCCGGATCCAAGACAAAATGATCATATAAATAATTCATAATACAAAATAAATACAGGAAGTAAATCAAAAAATATATAAGAAAAATACGAATACGCAACTAGGTACTGTAACGCCCCGATCCCACGGATACGGGGACGTCACTGCGACGTATATACGTAGGTCAGAACTACCCTCCCGTATATACGCTAAGCATCAGTACAGACAAGAATCAGAGTACGGAAGTAAGTGGTGCATTATACATTCCAACACATGAATACAATCACAGAGTTATCACCAGAAGTGATCCAATATTACATGAATATCACATCACTAATATGCGCAAATGCGAGAATACAAGGAAATATACAAGTATGAACAGAATGAAAGGCACTCACGAGTTTAAAAGAAAAACTCGAGAGACTCACAAGGGGGCCTGGAAGGATGGAGCTCTGGATGATCGGCTGGGGATCCACGCTACCGCTGCGCCACTCTGATCCGCAAGGGGGAGAATCTACACGCTCCAAGCTCCAAGACCTGGACGTGAGAATCCAGGGGAGTCAGTGAAACTCCCCAGGCGAGTATGATACAAAAGCCAGGTGGCGAGCCAGGGTGAGCATAAGTGTGTATCAAGTACAGGAGACAGGAGGGTTAGAACACAAATATAGCAGGTAGGAACAGGTGAAACATAATCATCATAAAACTTGGAAATCTGAGGTAAATCCAATCATAAGCAAGACTGACTGTGTACGCTTAGGTCACGGTCCCATGAGACTAGTACATCGAAGGAATAATCCAAACAAGGAAACCCTCATCTATATACCTTTATCTCATACCACCGAAATCCAAGCGTATAGAATCAGAGTTGCAAGGTGGTCATAACATAATACTCATAAAACAGGAAATCCGATATAAAGTCCGGAACAAGTAATTATGGTAAGGCACATCACAGATTCATAGCCGTTTAAGTTGCAGGCTTTAGTATGCGTCCCATTCCACATACCTCCACTTACAACTTAAAGAGCCGGTTATTATGACACTTTATTATTACTCGTCTTACCCTGATATCTAGCTATGTGAACTAGCGTCCCAACGCACATAGATCCATATCCGAGTAAAACAAGGTTGTTATTGGAAACCAGCGGGGTATCAACGAACTATGTTTACAGTGGGTCCCGTACATACCCGGGACCACGGCCCAGGATTGTTCCGTTGCATGGAAACGGAAACCAGCCGCAAGGCTAACAGGAGGGACTTATGTATGCCCTTATCATGATGGTACCAGTAATGAGGGAGCCAGCTCTCCCCTCGGTCCCCTGGAGGCCCACAGGTCAGACCGGAACATGTAGTTGCACAACATTCCTAAAAGCCACTGTAAACACGAACACATATTGATATCCGCATGTTTCCCCCCGACCCAATACAAGTTGGTCCTTTTTAGGATTCATTAGTTTAATTATCACTTTACGGGAATAACAGGAAATGGACATGATTAGGAATCAGGAGTACATACGTACTATATAGTCAGGTCACTGCATATAAAGCAGGAATACAAGTCACTGATCATGATACAGGATAATAAGGTAAGGTCCCCGTAAAGGTGATAATCACAAGTCAAGTATATCATGCTGGGTGTCAAGTGATAGCATGACAGGGTGATGATATTTAGTAAACAACCAAGCATATCAAAGGATTGATAATAGTCGGGTTAAGTCATGGCAAGAGGTTGATAGTAGTCAGGGCAAGTCATAGCATAACTAAAGGGTCTTGTCAAATAGTAGCATGGCAGGTGGTCAGGTGATAACACACTAGATGGTCAGGTGATATACATGTGTTAAATAAAAGCATGCAACAGACAGGTCTGAAGTAATAGCATGGCAAGTAATAACATAGCAGAAACCTAGAAGTCAACGACCACGAAGGGTCGGCCACGTATAATATGAAAGCAGTAAAAGATATATAGACATGGAATCAAATACATGAAAATAGGAAGCGAAATACTTATCGTCCCGACGAAACGGGAAACTCAAATAGAGATGAGAGAAAAGCGAGACTACTCGCCTAAATCACCAAAGTGCCGAAAGATCCGAAATCCACTGAACTTGGGACGCGCCATAACCTGTGATATAATTATGTAGAGTGAAGAGGAGAGAGAAAGAGAGAAGGGAAGATGATGTTTGTCAAGTGACAAGTCAAGAAATACTAAGATATGATATAAGTCTAGAGGGTAAGGTTCATATTCAAGAAAGAAATCAACTAAGACAAACAGCCAAAGTTAGTCGACTAGGGTGGAAGAGTAGTCGACTAATAGTGGACTCAAGTCGACTAACAGTCTGGTATAGTCGACTAAAACTGGGTTCCAGAGAGTTGATATTCTGATTCAGGAAAAGTTAGTCGACTAAGATGAAAGGGTAGTCGACTAACAGTGATCTATAGTCGACTAACAGATACGTAAGTCGACTAAAACTGTGATACAGAGAGTTTGGGTTTCTGGTTCAGGAAAGGTTAGTCGACTAGGGTCAAGGGTGTAGTCGACTAAGGGTCTCTAGTCGACTGGTAATTTGGTCTAGTCGACTAAAACTGTGTTTCCAGAAAGGTTACGTTTCAACTAAGGGTTTCTAGTCGACTAATCTATAGGTCTAGTCGACTAATCGTCTGGAAACAGCAACAGAACAGATTTCTATGGTTGTGTGTTTGATAATCAAATGGCATGATTTGAAGACCTAAGTATACATGATATGAAAATACAAGTATCCTAAGAATTAATCAAGTCTAGGTAAGTAAAATTACTCACCAAAAGGAGTGGTTGGTAATGGAGTGAGGGTGGTAGTGATGGAAGTTGATGATGAAGAAGAAGGTGAGGTCTTTTGGTGGAGTTGATGAAGTCGTGGTGATTCCCATGGTGATGAAGGAGGAAGAGGATGAAGCCAAAGAGATGGAGTGGTTGTGGTGGTGGTGGTTGTGGTGGAGATGAAGGGGGAGATGGAGGTTAGGGCTTTGACTCTTGGTGAAGAGAAATGAAAAAGGAAATGAAATGTAAAGGAAAAGTATTTATAGGCTTTGGATTTTATGAAGGAGATGCAAATAAATAAAAGAGAGGGGGTTTTTGCAAATAGGGGAGGATGAGGTGTCCCTCTTTTGGCCACTTGGCCGGCCATGGGAGAGAGAGAGAGAAAGAGAGGCATTAATGGTGGAAGTTGGTGGAAGTGTGTGGAAATTGTAAAAGATTGGAATTTTGGAAAATTGGAAAAGGCTTTGGCTTGTGGAGGAAGGAAAGAAATAAAGGAAAAGGAAAAGGAAAAGAAATTCATATGAGGAGATATTTTCTTGGAAGAGAATTTGAAAATAATGAAAGTGGCGGATTCCCGGGATTCAGTTGCAGATGCGGAAATCTTTCGGGAAAATACCGGAATCGTCCGAAATTCAAGTATCTCAGAACGACCCGAAATAATTATCAAAAATCAAGAATATAATATTAAGTATCATAGTGAATTCCGTTTTAAGAAATTCTTTATAGTTTTAAAGCTAAAAATCCCGGAACCAGCTAGCTACCGACTCCGGTGGAATTTTCATAAATTCATAAAATTCTCAGAAAAAGTATTTAGGTAAGAAATATAATTCTAAGAGAAAATGTCTAAAGAACTATCTAGAAATTCCTAGCTGTTTGTGAAATAAAAATCCTGGAATCGATCAGCGGCACTGGTCGACACCGATTTTGAAGATTTTCATTTTAATTCAGGAAAAATCTAGAAAATCATAGAAAATATATAATATTTGAAAATGATCTTTAAAACTAAAATCAGTCAAATCTAATTATCAGAAAGACTAAATCGAATAATACATTAGGATTAGGTCCTCGGTTCAGACTGGGGCTGACTCCGAGTCCACGAATCCAAATTTAAGACAAAACAATCATATAAACAATTCATAATACAAAATAAGTACAAGAGGTAAATCGAAAAATACGGTCGAGAAATCTGAATACGCAACTAAGTACGTATTCCGGGAGAGGGGTGTTACAATCCATCCACCTTACAAAAAATTGCGTCCTCGCAATTTCGGTAAGGGGTAAAATGAACACAAAGAGGTCAAGGGTGGAATTTATACCAATTAAGATATGAAGCACTATAGGTAGGGCTCTCAGGTCGACTGAATAATCATCATCCTCCGCACTTCCGGCTGTATAAATCTTCGAATAATGCTGAATAATACTGTTGATGTCGTTGCTGTGTAATAGAATTCCAGATGTACTGCATATTTGATAGCCCTCCGAGAATAAGCCAGAATACTGCAGATAAAGGAAATCCTGATAGTCCTGAGCATAATAATAAAGAAGACCGATAATTAAGAATCCCGAATACCAGGCACCAATCACTCTGAAAGAATATCCGTAGAGAATTCCGACTGCTGACTTCTGAAAGATAGCCAGATCAGGATCAATCTGGAGAATACCAAGCTTCATAGAATTCACCGAAGAGATCACATAATAGCTTCATGCAGAACAGCCACTACCTTCCTAGTCTATCATATCTTAATGTTGGTATAAGGGCTTCATAAAACCAAAACAGGGAAAGGATAGGAAGGATTGGGAATCAAAGGAAGGATGGCCAAGAAATAGATAACTCTGCACTTGTAGTTGGAATGTATAACCAAGACTCAAGTATTCCAGTTGCAAATTTCATTACCATTAATTTGCCCTCTGGACGTACTGAGGGAGTTAGAGCCTAGGCTCTGATACCATCCTGTAACGCCCCGATCCCACGGAAACGGGGATGTCACTGCGACGTATATACGTAGGTCAGAACTACCCTCCCGTATATACGCTAAGCATCAGTACAGACAAGAATCAGAGTACGGAAGTAAGTGGTGCATTATACATTCCAACACATGAATACAATCACAGAGTTATCACCAGAAGTGATCCAATATTACATGAATATCACATCACTAATATGCGCAAATGCGAGAATACAAGGAAATATACAAGTATGAACAGAATGAAAGGCACTCACGAGTTTAAAAGAAAAACTCGAGAGACTCACAAGGGGGCCTGGAAGGATGGAGCTCTGGATGATCGGCTGGGGATCCACGCTACCGCTGCGCCACTCTGATCCGCAAGGGGGAGAATCTACACGCTCCAAGCTCCAAGACCTGGACGTGAGAATCCAGGGGAGTCAGTGAAACTCCCCAGGCGAGTATGATACAAAAGCCAGGTGGCGAGCCAGGGTGAGCATAAGTGTGTATCAAGTACAGGAGACAGGAGGGTTAGAACACAAATATAGCAGGTAGGAACAGGTGAAACATAATCATCATAAAACTTGGAAATCCGAGGTAAATCCAATCATAAGCAAGACTGACTGTGTACGCTTAGGTCACGGTCCCATGAGACTAGTACATCGAAGGAATAATCCAAACAAGGAAACCCTCATCTATATACCTTATCTCATACCACCGAAATCCAAGCGTATAGAATCAGAGTTGCAAGGTGGTCATAACATAATACTCATAAAACAGGAAATCCGATATAAAGTCCGGAACAAGTAATTATGGTAAGGCACATCACAGATTCATAGCCGTTTAAGTTGCAGGCTTTAGTATGCGTCCCATTCCACATACCTCCACTTACAACTTAAAGAGCCGGTTATTATGACACTTTATTATTACTCGTCTTACCCTGATATCTAGCTATGTGAACTAGCGTCCCAACGCACATAGATCCATATCCGAGTAAAACAAGGTTGTTATTGGAAACCAGCGGGGGTATCAACGAACTATGTTTACAGTGGGTCCCGTACATACCCGGGACCACGGCCCAGGATTGTTCCGTTGCATGAAAACGGAAACCAGCCGCAAGGCTAACAGGAGGGACTTATGTATGCCCTTATCATGATGGTACCAGTAATGAGGGAGCCAGCTCTCCCCTCGGTCCCCTGGAGGCCCACAGGTCAGACCGGAACATGTAGTTGCACAACATTCCTAAAAGCCACTGTAAACACGAACACATATTGATATCCGCATGTTTCCCCCGACCCAATACAAGTTGGTCCTTTTTAGGATTCATTAGTTTAATTATCACTTTACGGGAATAACAGGAAATGGACATGATCAGGAATCAGGAGTACATACGTACTATATAGTCAGGTCACTGCATATAAAGCAGGAATACAAGTCACTGATCATGATACAGGATAATAAGGTAAGGTCCCCGTAAAGGTGATAATCACAAGTCAAGTATATCATGCTGGGTGTCAAGTGATAGCATGACAGGGTGATGATATTTAGTAAACAACCAAGCATATCAAAGGATTGATAATAGTCGGGTTAAGTCATGGCAAGAGGTTGATAGTAGTCAGGGCAAGTCATAGCATAACTAAAGGGTCTTGCCAAATAGTAGCATGGCAGGTGGTCAGGTGATAACACACTAGATGGTCAGGTGATATACATGTGTTAAATAAAAGCATGCAACAGACAGGTCTGAAGTAATAGCATGGCAAGTAATAACATAGCAGAAACCTAGAAGTCAACGACCACGAAGGGTCGGCCACGCATAATATGAAAGCAGTAAAAGATATATAGACATGGAATCAAATACATGAAAATAGGAAGCGAAATACTTATCGTCCCGACGAAACGGGAAACTCAAATAGAGATGAGAGAAAAGCGAGACTACTCGCCTAAATCACCAAAGTGCCGAAAGATCCGAAATCCACTGAACTTGGGACGCGCCATAACCTGTGATATAATTATGTAGAGTGAAGAGGAGAGAGAAAGAGAGAAGGGAAGATGATGTTTGTCAAGTGACAAGTCAAGAAATACTAAGATATGATATAAGTCTAGAGGGTAAGGTTCATATTCAAGAAAGAAATCAACTAAGACAAACAGCCAAAGTTAGTCGACTAGGGTGGAAGAGTAGTCGACTAATAGTGGACTCAAGTCGACTAACAGTCTGGTATAGTCGACTAAAACTGGGTTCCAGAGAGTTGATATTCTGATTCAGGAAAAGTTAGTCAACTAAGATGAAAGGGTAGTCGACTAACAGTAATCTATAGTCGACTAACAGATACGTAAGTCGACTAAAACTGTGATACAGAGAGTTTGGGTTTCTGGTTCAAGAAAGGTTAGTCGACTAGGGTCAAGGGTGTAGTCGACTAAGGGTCTCTAGTCGACTGGTAATTTGGTCTAGTCGACTAAAACTGTGTTTCCAGAAAGGTTACGTTTCAACTAAGGGTTTCTAGTCGACTAATCTATAGGTCTAGTCGACTAATCGTCTGGAAACAGCAACAGAACAGATTTCTATGGTTGTGTGTTTGATAATCAAATGGCATGATTTGAAGACCTAAGTATACATGATATGAAAATACAAGTATCCTAAGAATTAATCAAGTCTAGGTAAGTAAAATTACTCACCAAAAGGAGTGGTTGGTAATGGAGTGAGGGTGGTAGTGATGGAAGTTGATGATGAAGAAGAAGGTGAGGTCTTTTGGTGGAGTTGATGAAGTCGTGGTGATTCCCATGGTGATGAAGGAGGAAGAGGATGAAGCCAAAGAGATGGAGTGGTTGTGGTGGTGGTGGTTGTGGTGGAGATGAAGGGGAGATGGAGGTTAGGGCTTTGGCTCTTGGTGAAGAGAAATGAAAAAGGAAATGAAATGTAAAGGAAAAGTATTTATAGGCTTTGGATTTTATGAAGGAGATGCAAATAAATAAAAGAGAGGGGGGTTTTTGCAAATAGGGGAGGATGAGGTGTCCCTCTTTTGGCCACTTGGCCGGCCATGGGAGAGAGAGAGAAAGAGAGGTATTAATGGTGGAAGTTGGTGGAAGTGTGTGGAAATTGTAAAAGATTGAAATTATGGAAAATTGGAAAAGGCTTTGGCTTGTGGATGAAGGAAAGAAATAAAGGAAAAGGAAAAAGGAAAAGAAATTCATATGAGGAGATATTTTCTTGGAAGAGAATTTGAAAATAATGAAAGTGGCGGATTCCCGGGATTCAGTTGCAGATGCGGAAATCTTTCGGGAAAATACCGGAATCGTCCGAAATTCAAGTATCTCAGAACGACCCGAAATAATTATCAAAAATCAAGAATATAATATTAAGTATCATAGTGAATTCCGTTTTAAGAAATTCTTTATAGTTTTAAAGCTAAAAATCCCGGAACCAGCTAGCTACCGACTCCGGTGGAATTTTCATAAATTCATAAAATTCTCAGAAAAAGTATTTAGGTAAGAAATATAATTCTAAGAGAAAATGTCTAAAGGACTATCTAGAAATTCCTAGCTGTTTGTGAAATAAAAATCCTGGAATCGATCAGCGGCACTGGTCGACACCGGTTTTGAAGATTTTCATTTTAATTCAGGAAAATCTAGAAAATCATAGAAAATATATAATATTTGAAAATGATCTTTAAAACTAAAATCGGTCAAATCTAATTATCAGAAAGACTAAATCGAATAATACATTAGGATTAGGTCCTCGGTTCAGACTGGGGCTGACTCCGAGTCCACGAATCCAAATTTAAGACAAAACAATCATATAAACAATTCATAATACAAAATAAGTACAAGAGGTAAATCGAAAAATACGGTCGAGAAATCTGAATACGCAACTAAGTACGTATTCCGGGAGAGGGGTGTTACAATCCATCCACCTTACAAAAAATTGCGTCCTCGCAATTTCGGTAAGGGGTAAAATGAACACAAAGAGGTCAAGGGTGGAATTTATACCAATTAAGATATGAAGCACTATAGGTAGGGCTCTCAGGTCGACTGAATAATCATCATCCTCCGCACTTCCGGCTGTATAAATCTTCGAATAATGCTGTTTAATACTGTTGATGTCGTTGTGTGTAATAGAATTCCAGATGTACTGCATATTTGATAGCCCTCCGAGAATAAGCCAGAATACTGCAGATAAAGGAAATCCTGATAGTCCTGAGCATAATAATAAAGAAGACCGATAATTAAGAATCCCGAATACCAGGCACCAATCACTCTGAAAGAATATCCGTAGAGAATTCCGACTGCTGACTTCTGAAAGATAGCCAGATCAGGATCAATCTGGAGAATACCAAGCTTCATAGAATTCACCGAAGAGATCACATAATAGCTTCATGCAGAACCAGCCACTACCTTCCTAGTCTATCATATCTTAATGTTGGTATAAGGGCTTCATAAAACCAAAACAGGGAAAGGATAGGAAGGATTGGGAATCAAAGGAAGGATGGACAAGAAATAGATAACTCTGCACTTGTAGTTGGAATGTATAATCAAGACTCAAGTATTCCAGTTGCAAATTTCATTACCATTAATTTGCCCTCTGGACGTACTGAGGGAGTTAGAGCCTAGGTTGGAAACACAATTGAGTCAATTGGTCAATATTTATAGGAATGAAAAAACTCTCTTATCAACCTTTGACTAATTTATATATCTCTAACTCTATTGATTTGACACAGAACTCTTGTTATTTTGGAAACCAAGATTCGATTTCAGCACACCCATTTGAAGTTGACCAACATCAAATTCTTGAAACATTGACAAGTTGGCAAGTTATCCCTTTCCAGAGATTGAACTTGAGAATGAATGTGATCCTGAAACTCAACTTGGTAATTCAATTCCACTTCGTGATTCTATAATGACTCCTGTATTTTCACCTGATTTTAATCACTTTCCCGAGTCAGCATTTGATCTTGTGCCCATTCATCGTGAAATTGAATTACCCATCTTTTACGATTCACATTTAAAGCTTGACCAATACATAACTTCTGAGAGTCATATTGACAAATTGCCAAGTTTTCCTTGCAAAGAAATTAAACTCAATCAAGAATGTGACCCAGATTCTCAAAATTGTGATCCAGTTCAAATTCTTGAATCAATATTGACTCCTATTTTGCTACCCGATTTGAGCAATATTGTAGAGTCAGTTTTGATTCCCATAGATGTCATTCTTGAACTTGAATCACCAACCTTAGAGAGTCACATTCCATTGCGGGAAAATGAACGTGGAATAGGACTCAACTTCTTGATTTGCACACACTTTCTGAATAAATTTTGACTCATGAATCTTTACTTGACTTCAGTCAATTTTCTGAGTCGATAGTAGTTCATATGCATCCTGATTCCAGATCAATCATTCCATCTTTTCATACTCTATTTTGGAATAAAGGAGTTGATAAAATTTACTCTGAAATTATTTTAAAATTTTAAAAATTAGATGGGATAGAATTCATAATAAAAATCATTCATATATATATATATATATATATATATATATATATATATATATATATATATATATATATATATATATATATATATATATAATTTTAGTGGGTTGTATTATAGAGGTCATTCGTGGGTTCCAGAGAACTCAACACAAATTGGATAGGGCCACATTTCCTTCCCTCTCCATTTGTTTCATGCATACATATATTCATGATGCATTGAGGATAATGCATGAGATAAGTGTGGGGGAGGATTTACTAACATAGAGTTTTTTAGATTTTCTTTCTTTTTCACTTCTTTTAGGATATTTTTAGAATTTTTCCTTTTTGTATAGAATTTTTTCCGTTTCTTTAAAAACTTTTTGAAACAAGAGACAAAATTTTGATCTATTTTTAAGAAAATTAAGGTCATCTTAGAAACTAAGAAAATTTATGATATCTTAAACCTAGTTGAAATATTGGATCTTGTTTAAGATTATGTGCTAAGGAAGATAGATTGGAAAGATAGTTTTATTTTAATTTTTTTGCCTTAGATAGTATGCGCTTCACACTTACACATTTTTGGAATGGAAACAAAGACATAAAATGTCATAAAGTAAAATAAATAAAAAAAATATACGGTATATATGAAGAAAAAACCACTTATTAAGCTGGATAACTATGCCTCAAGAAGTATAATTATTCACGCCTAAGAGTGGTCATAAGAAACAAATAATCCCCCTTAGTTTTGTGGGCTTGTTTACTCGAGTCCTTAAACTCGAGGGATGTTTTCTCATCTGGTGCCCTAAGACCATCTGGTCTGAGTCATCGGTGAAAGGCTCACTGCCCGAGTAAACTAGAAAGCTTAAGAAAACTAAGGAAAGAAAAAAGAAATATATATATAAATAAATAGTTTAATGGTTAGAGCTGAAATCTCAGAAATCTTCACTGTCACAAAGTGCATATTATCTAGGTTTTTGAAGGATAAAATATTCAATCCAATTTTGAATTTTTACCTTAATTGAAGACAAAATCTTGCATATAGATTAAGTTTAAGGCTGAATAATTTTTGATGGACTTATGATCTTAAATCGCTTAAATTTTTGTAAAATATTTTGAAAACTTGTCTCTTTAAAAATGTGTTTTCAAAACACTAACTTTTATTTTATTTCTTTATATATTTCGTGGGTGCAATCCGCTGAAAACCCTCAAGAGACAAAACTCCTCCTCTAAGGAAAATCTAGAAGTTTAACGGCTTGTTGCACATGCTCAATGCAATCGTGTCACCTGCGAAAGTGGTGTAATAACATTTGTAGTATAGTTTTTTCTTCTTTTTTTGCTCGGAACGAGCAAAAAGATTAGTGTGGGGGTGTGATTAGTCTATGATATTGCCCTTTTATATTGCATTTTCCTACCGATTTATGATTAAAATATTATTTCTAAACTATATTTTGGTCTCTTATGTAGATAATCAAGACTACAAGGGCAAAAGGGTAATAAGAGCTTAATAAAACTCATTTTTAGGTAATAAAATCCTGATTTATGGGAGGCCAAGCAAGAGAGTTTCTAGAAGATGCATTGAATATAGATGTTGGCGCGTTTGAGAAAATCCGGACGCAAATACCCGAATCCGAGAATACCTAAAAGGTCCACGAAGTGAGACAAAACCACTCGCTAAAACCAGAGACCTAAGTCCTTGGTATGGCCTCAGAATGCGGCTATGGTCGCGAATGCAGCAATCTTGGCGAGTCACGCGTCAATTTTCGACGCGTGGCCTCGTCTCGTCTTCTAGAACCTCCTGTTGTCTAAAAATACTACTACAGATACCTGAAACGCAAGTAGATCGGCGAGTAGACTAGGTTTTCTCTCTTTTAGTGTAGTGCAGTGTAGGTGTTCTTCTTTTCTTTTGTATTTGTATTTTATTTTTAGATCATGTAGTAGAGATGAGTTGATTTAGAGAGAGATAGAGAGATATTGATGTAATAGATGGTGACTATCTATGTAAATGTGTCTCCTTTCTTCTTCATTATAATTTTTTACATCTTCTACATGATGCTTAGCTAGTTTTGCTTCTCATGGTAATCTAACTGCTGACCACTAGTCATCTAACCTCTTACTTGATAATCCACATGAATCTAATAGCCTTTACAAGACCTTGATCTTGCAAGAGCCATTGATGGCTCATGATGATGAATTCTAACATTCTAACATTCTAACATCTAACCCACAAACAAGCTAACTTGCGATGTCTTCTTTATTTCATGCTCACCTCTAATAGGTTTTGATGATCTAATAATAGCTTGCAACTTATTTTGTGGAATGGATGTATTTGAATATGGAAGAACCTTCTTATGAGTCATGCTTTGTATCGTCTCTTGAAGCCAAGGATTAGTGATGGCCAAAGATCCATGTGAGGCAGCTATCACTAAGAGGTTAGCATGCTTAGTGGAGCAATTAGTAGTTAGTAGCCACGAGTTTTCTTTTATAGTTCTCTTCTTTATTGTTATTTTGTTTTAAAAACAATTTTCAAAACCTTTTTATCATTTTCTTATTGATGTTTTCACCAACTTCTTAGTTCACATTTGTTTCATCTTCTTTTTGTTTTTTAAATAACTTTTCTTTTATTTTCACATCCCCGTTTTATCGCCTTCTTCACCTGTCACTTATGGATTTCTTTTCTTATTCTTTTTCTCATTATTTAACAAAGAAGAACTTGTTAACAACCGACGTAAACTGTAACCCCTGCTTCCCGGTGTACGTATCATAGTATCCGTATGCGATACGACGTACAAAATTGATTTGATCTCCGTGGTAGTCCGATTGAGCTGATTTCAGTTTTAAAAATCATTTTCTAAATTTGAGATTTTTCAGGATTTTCTGGAATTTTTCTGGATTATTTTGGAAAATCTCCGTAGTCGGTGTCGACCGATACCGATAATCGGCCTTACGATTTTTATTTCACAAACGGAGTAGAATTTTGAGAATCGGCTTTCATCGTATGTCTTAGAATCACATGAGCTACATTTGGGTATTTTTGGCGATTTTTCTGAATTTATCGAAAATCCGGCCAAACCGGTGTCACCCGTATCAGCGAGACACTCCAGGATTTTTAATTTGTAAAGCGGATCGAGTTTCTGCAAACCATTTTCATATTCCATCTCAGACTAATATTCTCTAATTTCTGTAATTTTTGGGCACCGTTCGGAGCTGTTCGAATTTTGGGCCAATATAATAATATTAAAATATTATTGTTTAATCTTTCTTTTTCTTTTTCTTTTCTTCTCCTTTCTTCCTTCTTCACGAAACTTCTCCCACCGCCTTTCCTCCACCGCCATCTCTCTCTCCTTCTATTTTTAAAAACCCCCTCTCCCTCTCTTTCTCTCTCTCAAAAATCCCTCTCTCTAAATTCCTCTCTCCCTCTCTCCATCTCTCTCTCTCTCTCTCTCTGCAGACCGCCTGTAACGCCCCGATCCCAAGGATATGGAGACGTTATGGCGACGTACATACGCGAGGTGAAAACACGCTCACGCGTACGTTAAGCCTCAGTACAGTACAATACCTCCATATAGATATGAGGTCCAGCATGAAATAAGTACAAGAATACCTGCAGAAAAAGGTCAGCGATCATAATAGATATGAATAATGGGGACAAATAAGATAACAGAAATAAATGACTAAGGTACCTATGAATAGGCCTGATGAGGAATCTCCTATGTGACTCCAAGGCACTCTCGGTACACGGATCTCCAATCTGGGCACGCAAACCCAGGGTCGTCAGAAAGCGACCTAGTGAGTGGTAAAATGAAGGAGGAGGTAGTAATATATACAATAGTACTACAACCATGATACTAATATATAATACAAGATGTGATAATAGTGATACCATATAATACGCATATACGAAACAGTACAAATATATATAAACATGTTTTATTTTAATACCATCTCTACCTAGCCGGTTATCATCAGGTCATATCTATAGTCGTGTCCAGTTTATATAATAACTAATGTCGTCTAGTGGTGACGTAATAGACATGAACATGATAGTGGTGACATGATGGAGGTGAACATGCAGATAGGCATATGTCTGCAACAATAAAATATATGCAATGCAGAACATGCATAGTATTCCACTACATACAGTATAACATATACCAAGTAATGTAACAAAGTACACTACAGATAGTGTAACAGGAAACAGGAACAGTAGCAATGTATACATGTAACATGATAGCAGATAAATAATTAGGAACAGTAACAAGTACAACTAAACATGTAGCAGGCAGGTCATGTCAAAGTCATGTCATTTATACAATAGTAGCGATCAGTAACACCTGGTATTTTAATCAATCTCTTCCAGTGTCCCATACCACTGGCAGTTCATACTGGAGCCCGCACTCCAGTCGAACCCATCCGGACATGGCCTACGGGTACCATTATCCAAACGAGAGAGTGACCAGATAACAAGTGTTCCCGACGTCACTATTGTGTATACTGTTTTATTATGTTACTTGGAAACCCATGGTCGAGGAGTTCTTATCGGGTGGATGTATCCCGTGCATAGCCGGGATCACGGCCTTAAACAAGCCCCTGGCTGCCAGGACCAGGGCCCTCCGCTAAGAGGGGAGCATGAATCAAGTAACAAGAGCTCATGGAGCAATTGGTAGGCAGCCCTCCTACCGTCCCCTGCAGTGGGAAAACAATATGGATCCAGTACATCACCCGATAAGATCTAATCAACCGTCAAGTCTCCCCCATACCCCAGTTAGCTTTATGATCTGATATGTCATGTATACAATGTAATGAGAACCAATACAGTACATGATACGGGTAACATGATAACTGGACCTGAGCTCTGTTGATAGCATAGAACAATATAACGAGAAACGGGAACAATATAACATGAACAATATCACGAGAACAATGTAACAAGAACAATAGATGTGGGATTCCACATATCGCATATCAACAGCTCTCATGTCCAGTATCGGAAAATCCATATCAGTAACAAGAACCAATCATATATCATGAATACGGGAACATGGAACAATAATACATGTAATAATCATGGTGATCCATATAACAAGAAGATAGAAACAACACAGGTATGTGCAACTGTAATATGTAAGTATGATATGAATGTGTATGATGATCATGCTAATATGAAATGCAGTAGCCCGTGCAGTGATATGCCGAGAATCCATGTAACGAGGATAACATTACATTACATAACGGTATTTCGTGAAGTGGTGTACATGAATACGAACGGGAGACGTGTCATCGAAACTGTGCAATATGCACAAGTAATACCTATGGGCAGTGTCTAATATCATGTACAGTGAACTACAGTATCTGTGTAGCCATAAATCTGCGTAGTACTAATAGATGTAGGAACAGTGTCTAGCATGCATGCCTAGTAACAGTGTGGTGTTATAGCGTATCGGTGGATCAATATAAATGTAACGTAACTGTGATACAATACATGTGATAATCGTGTCCAAGCAGATGGTGAAATAGTGGCTCGAGTATCAGTGCCTGTGCAGGTATGATGACTGTGTCCGCGTTTTCTATGTCTGTATGTCTTGTTACTATGATTACCTCATCTCATTAACTAACTAGTTATCAGGTTTTATTATGCCTTAATTGCAGGGATTACAATAATTATCATGATTTACCGATAATCATATTTTATTTTTAATTAGGCAATCAACCAAGATATGAATCATGATAAAACGTAATTTATAAAAAGAAAACACTCACAAACTGGCTACAGGACTATAGCTCTCGTTCCCACGATCGCAACGGATCCAGAATCGTTCCAATCGGAGTCCGGATGCTCCCGATATCGCCCGAACACCAAAACCAATAGAAAAGGTTAGATACGCAATAACATAAAATAGTCAGGGGGCTATTTGTAATTTATAGGGGCCTAAAAGTAATTCATACTTTCACAGGGGCTAAAAGATAATTTTACCTTTAATGGGTCGGATCTGAGTGTAAATGGGTCGGGTTTGGGTTGAACCCGAACCCAAACCCAAATGGGTTTCTTCCCCCAAACGCCTGGCGGCAGCAGCAGCAGCTGTTGCCGCCGCCCGCGGCTGCTGCGGCTGGCGCGGCCACCGCCGCCCAGCCGCGCGGTGGCGCGGCCGCCTCCCCGGCGCCGGCGGTGCTCCGGCGCCGGTCTGGCCGTCCAACGAGCGGGAGAGAGAGAGAGAGATATGGGGGAGGGCTGGTGCCTCCCCCCTTCCCCACCGCCGGCCGACAAGGGCGTAGCCGCCGGCGGTACCTGCGACTGCCGGCAGTGCCGGCCGCAGGTGCCGGTCCGGCCTTCTCCTGGGCGTGGTCCCCTGGACGAGAGAGAGAGAGAGAGGGAGAGAGAAAGGAATAGAGAAAGAGAGAGTAGAGAGAGAGAGAGTTTAATTAATCTCTCTAATGAGAGAGAGAGAGGATTTGGGAGAGTGAGAGAGAGATTGAGGAGAGAGAGAGAGAGAGAGAGAAATTTAAGAGGAGGGGGAGGTCGGTGGTCAATGGCGGTGGGTTTTCTCTGGAAGAAGCCAGAGAAGGGAAGAAGAGAAGGGAAAAGAAAAGAAAAAGAAAAGGTTAAAAAGAAAATTAATAGTTTAATATTATAATATTGGCCCGATATTCGACCAGCTCCGAACGGTGCCCAAAAATTACAGAAAATAGAAAATATTATCCTGAGACTTAATATGAAGATGGTTTGTCAAAACTCAATCCGGTTTGCAAATTAAAAATCCTGAAAGCTGTCGCCGATACGGGCGACACCGGTTTGTCCGGATTTTCGATAAATTCAGAAAAATCCCCAAAAATACCTGGACGTAGATAAGATGATTCTAAGATATACGGTGAAGGTCGATTCTCAAAATTCTACTCCGTTTGTGAAATAAAAATCGGAAGGCTGGTTATCGGTATCGGTCGACACCGACAACGGAGATTTTCCAAAATAATCCAGAAAAATTCTAAAAAATCCTGAAAAATCTACAATATTAGGAAATGATTTTTGAAACTGAAATCAGGTCAATCAGAATACTACAGAAGTCAAATCAAATTTGTACGTCGTATCGCGGACAGATACGGTGATACGTACACCGGGATCAGGGTGTTACATTTCTCCCCACCTTACAAAAAAATTGCGTCCTCGCAATTTCAATCAGGTGTGAGAACAAGATTTTCAACCCCAAAGCCGAAATGTTACGGGTCCACGACTTTTCCGCTGCGCACTCTGATATCTAGAAGGAACTCGGGATAGAGAAATATGGTAGTGAACTACTCTTAACGGATGGGAAACAAGACGATACAAGGAAAGTGAGAAGGAAATCGGAAGTTCTGGTAGATAACTGGAAGGAAGGAAGGAATACAAATGAGTCAAGTAATGAATTATCAAGGTCATGGTATTCTTGTACTCGTTGCTGGAATCCCCAAATTCAGATACAAATCAGTTAATCTGAACCTAATTGTACTGCTGGTAAGAGCCCGAGTATGGACCCAGGTGGTTACCCACACCAGGTGTGAACCTAGGCTCTGATACCACTATGTAACGCCCCGATCCCAAGGATACGGAGACGTTATGGCGACGTACATACGCGAGGTGAAAACACGCTCACGCGTACGTTAAGCCTCAGTACAGTACAATACCTCCATATAGATATGAGGTCCAGCATGAAATAAGTACAAGAATACCTGCAGAAAAAGGTCAGCGATCATAATAGATATGAATAATGGGGACAAATAAGATAACAGAAATAAATGACTAAGGTACCTATGAATAGGCCTGATGAGGAATCTCCTATGTGACTCCAAGGCACTCTCGGTACACGGATCTCCAATCTGGGCACGCAAACCCAGGGTCGTCAGAAAGCGACCTAGTGAGTGGTAAAATGAAGGAGGAGGTAGTAATATATACAATAGTACTACAACCATGATACTAATATATAATACAAGATGTGATAATAGTGATACCATATAATACGCATATACGAAACAGTACAAATATATATAAACATGTTTTATTTTAATACCATCTCTACCTAGCCGATTATCATCAGGTCATATCTATAGTCGTGTCCAGTTTATATAATAACTAATGTCGTCTAGTGGTGACGTAATAGACATGAACATGATAGTGGTGACGGGATGGAGATGAACATGCAGATAGGCATATGTCTGCAACAATAAAATATATGAAATGCAGAACATGCATAGTATTCCACTACATACAGTATAACATATACCAAGTAATGTAACAAAGTACACTACAGATAGTGTAACAGGAAACAGGAACAGTAGCAATGTATACATGTAACATGATAGCAGATAAATAATTAGGAACAGTAACAAGTACAACTAAACATGTAGCAGGCAGGTCATTTCAAAGTCATGTCATTTATACAATAGTAGCGATCAGTAACACCTGGTATTTTAATCAATCTCTTCCAGTGTCCCATACCACTGGCAGTTCATACTGGAGCCCGCACTCCAGTCGAACCCATCCGGACATGGCCTACGGGTACCATTATCCAAACGAGAGAGTGACCAGATAACAAGTGTTCCCGACGTCACTATTGTGTATACTGTTTTATTATGTTACTTGGAAACCCATGGTCGAGGAGTTCTTATCGGGTGGATGTATCCCGTGCATACCCGGGATCACGGCCTTAAACAAGCCCCTGACTGCCAGGACCAGGGCCCTCCGCTAAGAGGGGAGCATGAATCAAGTAACAAGAGCTCATGGAGCAATTGGTAGGCAGCCCTCCTACCGTCCCCTGCAGTGGGAAAACAATATGGATCCAGTACATCACCCGATAAGATCTAATCAACCGTCAAGTCTCCCCCATACCCCAGTTAGCTTTATGATCTGATATCTCATGTATACAATGTAATGAGAACCAATACAGTACATGATACGGGTAACATGATAACTGGACCTGAGCTCTGTTGATAGCATAGAACAATATAACGAGAAACGGGAACAATATAACATGAACAATATCACGAGAACAATGTAACAAGAACAATAGATGTGGGATTCCACATATCGCATATCAACAGCTCTCATGTCCAGTATCAGAAAATCCATATCAGTAACAAGAACCAATCATATATCATGAATACGGGAACATGGAACAATAATACATGTAATAATCATGGTGATCCATATAACAAGAAGATAGAAACAACACAGGTATGTGCAACTGTAATATGTAAGTATGATATGAATGTGTATGATGATCATGCTAATATGAAATGCAGTAGCCCGTGCAGTGATATGCCGAGAATCCATGTAACGAGGATAACAATACAACATAACGGTATTTCGTGAAGTGGTGTACATGAATACGAACGGGAGACGTGTCATCGTAACTGTGCAATATGTACAAGTAATACCTATGGGCAGTGTCTAATATCATGTACAGTGAACTACAGTATCTGTGTAGCCATAAATCTGCGTAGTACTAATAGATGTAGGAACAGTGTCTAGCATGCATGCCTAGTAACAGTGTGGTGTTATAGCGTATCGGTGGATCAATATAAATGTAACGTAACTGTGATATCGTGTCCAAGCAGATGGTGAAATAGTGGCTCGAGTATCAGTGCCTGTGCAGGTATGATGACTGTGTCCGCGTTGTCTATGTCTGTATGTCTTGTTACTATGATTACCTCATCTCATTAACTAACTAGTTATCAGGTTTTATTATGCCTTAATTGCAGGGATTACAATAATTATCATGATTTACCGATAATCATATTTTATTTTTAATTAGGCAATCAACCAAGATATGAATCATGATAAAATATAATTTATAAAAGAAAACACTCTCAAATTGGCTATAGGACTGTAGCTCTCGTTCCCACGATCCCAACGGATCCAGAATCGTTCCAATCGGAGTCCGGATGCTCCCGATATCGCCCGAACACCAAAACCAATAGAAAAGGTTAGATACGCAATAACATAAAATAGTCAGGGGGCTATTTGTAATTTACAGGGGCCTAAAAGTAATTCATACTTTCACAGGGGCTAAAAGATAATTTTACCTTTAATGGGTCGGATCTGAGTGTAAATGAGTAGGGTTTGGGTTGAACCCGAACCCAAATCCAAATGGGTTTCTTCCCCCAAACGCCTGGCGGCAGCAGCAGCAGCTGCTGCCGCCGCCCGCGGCTGCTGCGGCTGGCGCGGCCACCGCCGCCCAGCCGCGCGGTGGCGCGGCCGCCTCCCCGGCGCCGGCGCCGCTCCGGCGGTGCTCCGGCGCCGGTCTGGCCGTCCAACGAGCGGGAGAGAGAGAGAGATATGGGGGAGGGCTGGTGCCTCCCCCTTCCCCACCGCCGGCCGACAAGGGCGTAGCCGCCGGCGGTACCTGCGACTGCCGGCGGTGCCGGCCGCAGGTGCCGGTCCGGCCTGCTCCTGGGCGTGGTCCCCTGGACGAGAGAGAGAGAGGGAGAGAGAAAGGAATAGAGAAAGAGAGAGTAGAGAGAGAGAGTTTAATTAATCTCTCTAATGAGAGAGAGAGAGAGGATTTGGGAGAGTGAGAGAGAGATTAGAGGAGAGAGAGAGAGAGAAATTTAAGAGGAGGGGGAGGTCGGTGGTCAATGGCGGGGGGTTTTCTCTGGAAGAAGCCAGAGAAGGGAAGAAGAGAAGGGAAAGAAAAGAAAAAGAAAAGGTTAAAAAGAAAATTAATAGTTTAATATTATAATATTGGCCCGATATTCGACCAGCTCCGAACGGTGCCCAAAAATTACAGAAAATATAAAATATTATCCTGAGACTTAATATGAAGACGGTTTATCAAAACTCAATCCGGTTTGCAAATTAAAAATCCTAGAAGCTGTCGCCGATACGGGCGACACCGGTTTGTCCGGATTTTCGATAAATTCAGAAAAATCCCCAAAAATACCTGGACGTAGATAAGATGCTTCTAAGATATACGGTGAAGGCCGATTCTCAAAATTCTACTCCATTTGTGAAATAAAAATCGGAAGGCTGGTTATCGGTATCGGTCGACACCGACAACGAAGATTTTCCAAAATAATCCAGAAAAATCCTAAAAAATCCTGAAAAATCTACAATATTAGGAAATGATTTTTGAAACTGAAATCAGGTCAATCAGAATACTACAGAAGTCAAATCAAATTTGTACGTCGTATCGCGGACAGATACGGTGATACGTACACCGGGGATCAGGGTGTTACACCGCCTGCACAAGGGGGAGGTCTGGCCAGTGCCAACAACCAAGCCAGGCCGGCGGCACGCCGGAGGCCGGCCAGGCCGGCGGCGCAGGAGGCCGGCCAGGGGCCGGCGGCGCCGGCGGTGGGGGGGGCTGGCGCCCCCACCCTGTTCCTCTCTCTCACTCTCTCTCTCTGTGGGGCCGATCGGCGACCTGGGGTGCCGGAGCGGCGCCAGCGGGGCGGCCGCGCGGGCCGAGCGCGCGCGGACGGCGGCCGCGCTGGGGCGGCAACAGCAGCCGCACAGCTGCTGCTGTTGCCAATTTGGGTGAAAACCCAAATGGATTGGGTTCGGGTTTGGGTGTAACTCAAACCCGACCCGTTTACACTCAAACCCGACC
The DNA here is from genome assembly GCA_038442645.1 of Agave tequilana. NCBI lineage: Eukaryota > Viridiplantae > Streptophyta > Magnoliopsida > Asparagales > Asparagaceae > Agave > Agave tequilana. The sequence goes on from JAVJIF010007243.1 coordinate 63,360, forward strand.
CATTAAAGGTACGATTGCATTTAAGTCCCTGTAAATTTTTAAATTACTTTTAGGCCCCTGTAAAATTACAATTAGCCCCCTAAACATTTCAGTTTATTACGTATCTAACCTTTTTATATCGGTTTTGATTTTCGAGCAATATCAGGAGCATCCGGACTCCGATTTGGACGATTCTGGATCCGTTGCGATCATGGAAAAGAGAGCTACCATCCTATGGATGGTTAGTGAGTGTTTTCTTTTTATAAATTATATTTTTATCATGTTTAGTAAAAGTGATTATTGCTTAATTATCGGTAAATAATTAAAATTATTGTTTATTAAAAATGTCCTAATCTTGATAATTATTGTTTCCTAAAAATGTCATTGAGGGGACATCCCTGTAATTACAACATAGAGATAGAGATTACCTGAGTTAGTATTTCATGTATAGGTATATCTGGATGATTGGTTAGTTAACGAGATTAACATGATAATAAAATAGATCATTAGTTCAATACGTTGATGGTACCCATCATAGTCATAATATAGTGACCATTAGTGTAGCCATATTTGACACTCGAGTAGATGATATAGCCATAGAACACTGGACACGATAGTTTACATCCATTGTATTGCATATTCATGTCTATCTGTTACATAGAGACTTGTTAGACGGGACACTGTTAGCTCCTGCCTATTCACCATGACTTACACCCGGGACCCTGTGACCACATGTACAGGTATCACCGTTGCACAGGGGCTATGATACGTCACACCAGTAGTCCGTATTCATGTGCACCACTTCACAGAATACCGTCATGTCATATTATTTTGATCATCGTTACATGGATTCTCGGCATATTACTGTTACACATGCATGTATGGTTTCTTTTATTCTCGTCATATGGATTCCTGTTCATATTATGTCATATGGATTCCTGTATATTACATGTATTATTGTTCCATGTTACCGTATTCATGTTATATGATTGTTTCCTGTTATTGATATGGATTTCCCGTTACTGGACATGAGAGCTGTTGATATGCACTATGTGGAATTCTACATCTATTGTTCCCGTTTCCCGTTATATTGTTCCCGTTATATTGTTCCCGTTTCCCGTTATATTGTTCTATGCTATCAACCGAGCTCATGTCCTGTTATCATGTTACCCGTATCATGTACTGTAATTGTTCTGGTTACCTTGTATACTTAACACATAAAGATCACTTGGGTATGGGGGAGACTTGACGGTTGATTAGATCATATCGGGTGGATGTTTGGATCTATTGTTCGTCCCACTACAGGGGACGGGGTAGTGCTGGCTACCATCTGTTACTCATGAGCATCCCGTTATTGTTGTAGCTCATTGAGATTTACGTGTTACAGCTCTAGCGGGCTGGCCCTGGTCTCAGCAGCCAGGGATCTGATAAGGCCGTTGTCCCGGGTATGTACGGGATACACCCACCCGATAAGAACTCCCCGACCATGGGTTTCCAATTAACATAATAAAACAGTATACACAATAGTGACGTCGGGAACACTTGTTATTTGGTCACTCTCTCGTTTGAATAATGGTACCGTAGGCCATGTCCGGATGGGTTCGACTGGAGTGCGGGCTCCAGTATGAACTGCCAGTGGTATGGGACACTGGAAGAGATTGATTAAAATACCAGGTGGTACTGATTGCTACTATTGTATAAATCACATGACATGCCTGGTACATGTATGCTATCTTGTTATTGTTCATACTACTGTATCCGATATCATGTTACCTGTATACTTGTTACTTTACCTGGCATATGTTATACTATCTGTGATGGCATATGACGCATGTTCTGCATTGCATGGCATACGACGCATGTTCTGCATTGCATATATGATGCTTTCTGTAGAGCAGACATCACTACTGTATATACACCACACCGTATAGTGATTATACTGCATAGGCCCATCTGCCTGTACACGTCTATCACGTCGCCACTAGTATGGTCACTGCTATCACGTCACCACTAGACGACAGTATTTATGATATCAACCGGACACTCTTAAAGACATGACCAGATGATAACCGGCTAGGTAGTGATGGTATTAAAAGATAACATGTTTATATACTTCTACCGCTTCGTATATGCGTATTATATGGTATCACTATTAGCACATCTTGTATTATATATTTTTATCATGCTTGTATTACTATTGTATCTATTACTGCCTCCTTCATTTTACCACTTACTAGGTCGCTTTCTGACGTCCCTGGGTTTGCATGCCCAGGTTGGAGATCCGAGTTACCGTAGCTTCAGAGAGTGCCTTGGAGTCACATGGGAGATTCCTCATCGGGACTATTCATAGGTATTTTAGTGATTTATTTCTGTTATCTTATTTGTCCCTCTTTTTCATATCTGTTATGATCGCTAACCTCTTCTGCAGGTATTCTTGTACTTCTTTCCTGCTGGAACCATTATGTCTATGGAGGTGATTCCCTGTACTGAGGCTTAACGTACGCGTGAGGTTGTTTTCACCTCGCGTATGTACGTCGCCATAACGTCCCCGTACCTGCGGGATCGGGGCGTTACATAGTGGTATCAGAGCCTAGGTTCACACCTGGTGTGGGTAACCACCTGGGCCAATACTCGGGCTCATACCAACAGTACAAGCAGATTCAGATTCAAACTTGTCTGTATCTGCCTTTGGGATTCCAGCGATGAGTACAAGAATACCATGATCGTGACAAGTCATTCCTTGTCTCGTTTGTATTCCTTCCTTCCTTCCAGTTGTCAACCAGAACATCCGATTTCTTTCTCATTTTCCTTGCATCGTCTTGCTTCCCATCCGTTAGGATTAGTTCACTACCCTACTTCTCCATCCCGAGGCCCTTATAGATAGCAGAGTGCGCAGCGGAAGTGTCGTGGACCCGTAACCTTTAGGCTTTGGGGTTAGCAATATTGTTCTCACACCTGAATGAAAATTGCGAGGACGTAATTTTTGTAAGGTGGGGAGAAATGTAACCCCCTGCTTCCCGGTGTACGTATCATAGTATCCGTATGCGATACGACATACAAAATTGATTTGATCTCCGTGATAGTCCGATTGAGCTGATTTCAGTTTTAAAAATTATTTTCTAATATTTGAGATTTTTCAGGATTTTCTGAAATTTTTCTGGATTATTTTGGAAAATCTCCGTAGTCGGTGTCGACCGATACCGATAATCGGCCTTACGATTTTTATTTCACAAACGGAGTAGAATTTTGAGAATCGGCTTTCACCGTATGTCTTAAAATCACATGATCTACGTTTGGGTATTTTTGGGGATTTTTCTGAATTTATCGAAAATCCGGCCAAACCGGTGTCGCCCGTATCGGCGAGACACTCCGGGATTTTTAATTTTCAAACCGGATCGAGTTTCTGCAAATCGTTTTCATATTCCATCTCAAGCTAATATTCTCTAATTTTTGTAATTTTTGGGCACCGTTCGGAGCTGTTCAAATTTTGGGCCAATATAATAATATTAAATATTATTGTTTAATCTTTCTTTTTCTTTTTCTTTTCTTCTCCTTTCTTCCTTCTTCACGAAACTTCTCCCACCGCCTTTCCTCCACCGCCATCTCTCTCTCCTTCTATTTTTAAAAACCCCCTCTCCCTCTCTTTCTCTCTCTCAAAAATCCCTCTCTCTCTCTAAATTCCTCTCTCCCTCTCTCCATCTCTCTCTCTCTCTCTCTCTCTCTGCAGATCGCCTGCACAAGGGGGGAGGTCTGGCCAGTGCCAACAGCCAAGCCAGGCCGGCGGCACGCCGGAGGCCGGCCAGACCAGCGGCGCAGGAGGCCGGCCAGGGGCCGACGGCGCCGGCGGTGGGGGGGCTGGCGCCCCCACCCTGTTCCTCTCTCTCACTCTCTCTCTATGGGGCCGATCGGCGACCTGGGGTGCCGGAGCGGCGCCGGTGCCGGCGGGGCGGCCGCGCGGGCCGGGCGCGCGCGGGCGGTGGCCGCGCTGGGGCGGCAGCAGCAGCCGCACGGCTGCTGCTGTTGCCAATTTGGGTGAAAACCCAAATGGATTGGGTTCGGGTTTGGGTGTAACTCAAACCCGACCCGTTTACACTCAAACTCGACCCATTAAAGGTACGATTACATTTAAGCCCCTGTAAATTTTTAAATTACTTTTAGGCCCCTGTAAAATTACAATTAGCCCCCTGAACATTTCAGTTTATTACGTATCTAACCTTTTTATATCGGTTTTGGTTTTCGAGCAATATCAGGAGCATCCGGACTCCGATTTGGACGATTCTGGATCCGTTGCGATCATGGGAAAGAGAGCTACCATCCTATGGATAGTTATTGAGTGTTTTATTTTTATAAATTATATTTTTATCATGTTTAGTAAAAGTGATTATTGCTTAATTATCGGTAAATAATTAAAATTATTGTTTATTAAAAATGTCCTAATCTTGATAATTATTGTTTCCTAAAAATGTCATTGAGGGGACATCCCTGTAATTACAACATAGAGATAGAAATTACCTGAGTTAGTATTTCATGTATAGGTATATCTGGATGATTGGTTAGTTAACGAGATTAACATGATAATAAAATAGATCATTAGTTCAATACGTTGATGGTACCCATCATAGTCATAATATAGTGACCATTAGTGTAGCCATATTTGACACTCGAGTAGATGATATAGCCATAGAACACTGGACACGATAGTTTACATCCATTGTATTGCATATTCATGTCTATCTGTTACATAGAGACTTGTTAGACTGGACACTGTTAGCTCCTGCCTATTCACCATGACTTACACCCGGGACCCTGTGACCACATGTACAGGTATCACCGTTGCACAGGGGCTATGATACGTCACACCAGTAGTCCGTATTCATGTGCACCACTTCACAGAATACCGTCATGTCATATTATTGTGATCATCGTTACATGGATTCTCGGCATATTACTGTTACACATGCATGTATGGTTTCTTTTATTCTCGTCATATGGATTCCTGTTCATATTATGTAATATGGATTCCTGTATATTACATGTATTATTGTTCCATGTTACCGTATTCATGTTATATGATTGTTTCCTATTATTGATATGGATTTCCCGTTACTGGACATGAGAGCTGTTGATATGCACTATGTGGAATTCTACATCTATTGTTCCCGTTTCCCGTTATATTGTTCCCGTTTCCCGATATATTGTTCTATGCTATCAACCGAGCTCATGTCCTGTTATCATGTTACCCGTATCATGTACTGTAATTGTTCTGGTTACCTTGTATACTTAACACATAAAGATCACTTGGGTATGCGGGAGACTTGACGGTTGATTAGATCATATCGGGTGGATGTTTGGATCCATTGTTCGTCCCACTACAGGGGACGGGGTAGTGCTGGCTACCATCTGTTACTCATGAGCATCCCGTTATTGTTGTAGCTCATTGAGATTTACATGTTACAGCTCTAGCGGGCTGGCCCTGGTCTCAGCAGCCAGGGATCTGATAAGGTCGTTGTCCCGGTATGTACGGGATACACCTGTAAGATCACCTAGAGGGGGGGTGAATAGGTGATGGCTAATCTAATGGTCACTTATGAACAAATAATGCGGAATTTAAAACTAAGTTGACCAAATTAAACTTCTTTTAATTGAACACTTATGTATAACACAAGAGTGTTGCCGAATTCCCCTTGCGAGGCTCTGGACCAACTCCTCTAGATTCCCCTTGAATGGGTTGAGGTGCCGCGTTGACTCTCTTGGTTGAATACTAGTGTTAATAACAATCCCAAGTAAGTATAGCAATTATGAGCACAAAGGTATATCATGCATATAAGAGATAAAGACTATAAAGTAATGCAAGATATAAGTGAGACAAAAAGAGTAAGAGAGCAAGAGTGAGCAATCGCAAACACAAAGGGTTTGTTTCGAGGTTCGAGCACACTTGCTCTACATCCCTGCCTTCGACACACGAAGGATTTCCACTATGCACGATCCAACCGGATCTCTCCTTGGTGCCGCAACACCTATAAGCCCTCGGACTCCCAAAGTCCCTTACACACCACAAGCCCACCGGCTCGTCGAGGCCGCACCTCGTACAACAAGTCCGCACCCGAACTCAAAACACCGCGAGCACACTTGCCCGCTACCTCAAATACAAAGAAGGATCTTGGTGATCTAAACACTTGATCACCTAACAAAAACTCTCACTACAACACTCCTATAGGATAGATATAACTATGGATGCTCAAGTGTAGTGTGAGAAATCAAGGAAAGAACTTTGATGGAAAACTCAAGAAATCACAATAAACACTCTCTTGATAAAATCCCTTTTGATAGGAAATATTGGCACTCTATTTTGTAGAGAAAACTCTGCTAAAAGAATGGAAATAACTGGACAAAAGCTCTCATCAAATCTTAGCTCAAAACAATGACAAAACCCCCTTTTATAAAGGCCAGAAAAATCTGACCGTTGGGCTCTGTCAGAGCTTCCGGTCGACCGGTCTGGTCGACCGCCAACGGTCAAGAATCCGACCGTTGGAGCCTCCGGTCGACCGGCCAGGTCGACCGCGCACCTGGAGCAGAGAATTACTTCTCTGTCGGTCGACCGGTGCGGTCGACCGGAATTTCCAGAGAGCAGACTCTCTGAAGCGGTCGACCGGCACGGTCGACCGTTCTCCAGTGCACACAGGCGTGCACGTCTGTGCACGTCCGGTCGACCGACCCGGTCGACCGGCCACTGTCAGTTCTGAAAAATCAGAAGTGCCAGAACCAGAAAATTTGGGATTTAAAGATTGGTCTTTTTTTTTTTTGGCTTAATAAAAAATCCCATAAATACTTAGAAATTCTACAAAAAATAGTTTTATATTATAGAAACATGCTTGCACAAAATCAAGGCATGTTATTAAAGATTTGACTATTTTTGTAACTTGAAAATATTGGCTCATAATAAAAACTGTTTTTCTAAATCAACATGTTTTTCCAAATTTTCATCAAATACAAAAACAAGATATACTTTAAGGCATAGTGTGTATGGATATGATCCACTACACAATCAAGATGAAATATCTAGTTTTTGACATAAAGCACTAAACTTGATTTTGAAAGATATGTATATAGGTAACATCAAAAATCAAGACATGTATTTTGTCCAATGAAAAAATCTTTTTCTCAAATAAAAATTCTTTTCTAAACATGAAAATCTTTTTATGAAAGCAATTCTATCAAGAGTGTGTGCGTAAGATATACTTGAGCAATCCACCAATCTATTCTATCCTTTACATTTTTATCTAAAACAAATAAAAATCTTATACCTAGACACAAGTCTTCAACTTCTTGAAGTCTTCCCTTGAAGGCTTCTTATCTTCTTGACTTGGTCCAAGCTTGATCCAAAGCTCCTTGGATCACCCCGTGCTAGCTCCAAATCTTGACATTTAATCCTTTGTTGAGCTTTGCACCTACTAAGATCTTGATAAAGAATCTGTCACTAATTAAACAAGATCATTAGCAAATATAACTACATGAGTTGATCATCATCAAAACTAGAGTGATAGGCCTTTGGGCCAACAATCTCCCCCTTTTTGATGATGACAAAACTCATGAAGTTATATATGCATGGATTAAAGTAAAGCTTCAAAGAAGCTCCCCCTTAACTCATGCATCACTAGAAATAAATAGATATGACATTAAAGCACATAAATATGTATGCAAATGAATGCACAAATCTTTTTCTCAAACTTTTATCTTATTATATTATTGTTATGCATGAGTAAAAGCACAAGTATAAAAACTCAAAATCATCTCAAAATCTTTCTCTCCCTTAAGTAAGGAACAAATACTTCTCCCCTTAAGGAAATCATGCATATAACTCAAATACTTCTCCCCCTTTTTGTCAATCATCAACAAAGGGTTCAAAGTTCAAATCATCAAACAAATTTTCTCCCCCTTTTTGTCAAAAATAAGGAAATCAAGGAGGGTAAAATCAAATCAATCAATAAGATTTATATGCGATATACATTCATGAAGAGGAAGACGCTAAGTTAACTTCCCTACACATATGCATTACATGAAGAAGGGATGACAAGCCCTAACTCACATAACACATATTATGTAATGCATAAGAGGAGATGTGAAGCTCCCCCTACACACGTATATCATATAAAGAAGAGTTGTCAAGCTCCTCAATTTATAATATACTCAACATGAATCCATATGTAAGAGAGATGTTAAGCTCTCCTTGCATATAGGAAATACAAATCAAAAATTTTGAATATTTCTTTAATAAGACAAAATTTTGAACTTTTCTTATGAAAATAAATTTTGAAATATCTTAAAATACACAACTTTCTTTTAAGGTACCAAATGTAGAACAATCAAATTTTGAATTTTGATACCAATTTTGAAATACAATGCATAAGCTTTAAAATAAATAAGATTTGAAGTAAGCTTAGCATTAACAACTATTGTGCTTTAAAATATAAATCCATTTTAATACAAGCACACAACAATCATATATATGTATGAAAAGAGTATACCAATTTAAGTAGATACATACATATATGAAAGAACAACATATGAGTATACACAATAAGAGGTCATATTGATACCAATTGAAAATATCCAATGATACCAATTGAAAATTAAGCTTAAGTGTATATATCATTTAAAATCTACCACATGAAGAATTCGAACTAGTTAAATGAAGGTGTTTAACAACTAGTACGGAATCCTTCAATCAAGGAATAAGTCAAAAGTTTTTCATGAAATATCAATGAAACACAAGGCACTAAAAAGCACTCTATCCATAAAGTCCATATCATGAAAAATAGCAATAAAACTCAATATTCCTTAAAATTTTGAAATCATGAAATCCATCACAAAAATTTTATTGAAAAATTACAAAATTTTTATTAAAAACAAAAATTTATATTTCAAGATATATGTATGTTTTGACAAGACATTAAATATACATACATATCCTTAAAACACATTTGAGGCAAATGACTCAAGAGGTATCCATGTATATCTTAATATTTTGGCAAGACAAACATATACATGAAATGAAAGCACATGATCATAGCATAAATCCAAAATGGGAATACAAGTTTAAAATGTAATAATCATCAAAACTTAGGCTATATTGACACACCTAATGGGCACAAATAAGCATTCAAACCCAATCATATATAGATTTATTTGTGATCCATAATGTGTATAAGTATAAATCTAAGTGTTGACAAATGCTAACATTTAAACTAATATTCAAATCATGAAGCATCAAATAAATTTTGAAAATACAAAAGAATTTATCCATATGATTACAAATAGGATCATGTGAATCAATTTGAAGAATAGATAACTAGTTTAAATGGATTTTTGACAAACTAGTTAAAGATCCTTCAAAAATACAAAGTCAAATGTTTTCCATGAATAATACTAAATACATAAAAGTTCAAGCACTCATAGTCCATAAAGCTCAAAAATTATCTTTTATCATAAAAGATGAGTGTTCAAAGGTTATGTAAATGGTATTTTCATAAAAATAGAAAGTGAAGCATGAATCTCATGAAAATCTTATTTTTCATCTTAAAACAAATCATATATTTTTCATAAAGCATTGCTAAATACATAAAGATTTAATCACTCATGGTCTATAAAGCTCAAAAATATTTTGTATCATAAAGATGAGTGTTCAAAAGATCATGTAAATAGCATTCTTATGAAAATAGTCATTCAAGCTCAAAAGATCATAAATCACATTTTGTGTTACACATGTTTTAATCTTTAATACAAATCAAAAACATGAAAAATCATTTTTTTTATTATTTATTTAAAATACTAATCTTCATGGTATATGTATGATTTATCCAATTCTAACAATATGCATACATATCCCAAATATGAAAAGAGTCCAATATATATTGCATGAAGGCAAATGACTCAAGGGTATACATGTATATTTATTAGATTTGAATTAAACACACATATACATGAAGTAAGATCAAAGAGAGGCATAACAAGTATAAATGACCGAATCATCAACTAGCCTATACACATGCATATAGTGGATACAAATGAGCATGAAGTTCAAATATATATGAGTCAATTGTAGTTCACTATTCATATATGTATAAATGCAAGTTTTGACGCATTCTACATTTAAGCATGTAAATGCCACATGAAGCATCAAAAAAAAATATGAACATGCTACATGAAATTAAAAGCATGTGCATAAATGAAATAGGAGTTTAGAAATCGTTACCAACTCTAAAGCTCCTAGCATGGTGGTCTTTCCCACCAAAATCTCCTTGATAGCAATGCATCCAAAAGTTTGTCCATCATGTCCATTGCATCCGCTATCAAGGCACCAATCCTCTCACGTTTTGTGAGAGCCCTCGCCTACATCAAAATCAAAGGGTGGGGGTTTTGGTACCCATACTTTCTTGGGTCCTTTGGGGTTAGCTTTATTGTAAGGATCCCAAAATCTTTTATACTTAGCAAAATATAAATGAGGTTTCTTATCAAAACAAAATTTTGCTAAATGGCCTTTGCGGCCACAATGTGTACATACGTACACCTTAGTATGCTTATGTGTAGGAGTGTGATCATGTTGTGCAACATAAGCATGATGATGAGAGTGATGTGCATGAACATGAGGAGTTTATTTCTTTGAAAACATTGACTCCAACTTAGTATGATTAAATGCACAAGAGTTCAAAGTTGAACTCAAATTATCCATTTTATTTTTCAAAACATTTATCTCATTTGTGGTGGCATGTAAAGCATGATGAGATATATGATCATTTTTCTTTTTCTTTTGTGAAACAAAATCTTTTTCTTTTTCAACAAATTTTCTTTTCAAAGTGATATTTTCTTGAAAAACATCTTCCTTTTGTTTTTCCACCAAATCAATCTTATTTTTCAAAATAGTGTTCCCTTCACATAAATCATTCAATTTAGCAATCAAGGAAACATTCTCATTTTTCAAATCTTTATTTTCCTTTTCTAAGCATGCAATTTTAGATTTAAAAGAATCATTTTCTTTAAGCATGCAATCAAAATCCTTTTTCAAATTATTATTTTCTAATTCTAAGCATGCAATGTTACTTCTAAATGAATTTTGTTCTATATGCATGCAAGCAATGTTCTTTTTCAAATTTTTATTTTCTTTTCTAATCATGTCATATTTCTCAAGCAATAGATGACAAAAAGTAGATAGCTCATCATATGACATGTCCTCATCATCGGATTCGGAATTTACCTCAAGAGGGTCATCCCCTTGGACCATAAAGCATGCGTTGGAGGTGTCGCTTCCAACGTCCGAGTCACTCCCCGCATAGTATAGATCTTTTTCGCCGAGGGAGGTGATGATGTTCCATACTACAAAAGCCGATTCAACATTAGAAACCCTAGATAAATAATCATCATTTAGGGTTGACTTGATAGCATGAAGGGCTTTTGCATTAGCCTCAATGTTCTTACCATCTAAAGAATAAGCATTATTAGTAGTGGCAAGATAGACATGAAATTCTAAGGTTTTGAGGTACAATGACATCTTAACCTTCCAAATTTGGATGTTAAGGATGTCAAAGGTGGGTGGTGACATGAAGTCCATGGTGTGTGTACAAAATATTGTGATTAGCCTAAAAGTAGGATCTTTAACTCTAGGTTGTTAGACCCAATATCAAGAGCACTTGGCTCTGATACCAATTGTAAGATCACCTAGAGGGGGGGGTGAATAGGTGATGGCTAATCTAATGGTCACTTATGAACAAATAATGCGGAATTTAAAACTAAGTTGACCAAATTAAACTTCTTTTAATTGAACACTTATGTATAACACAAGAGTGTTGCCGAATTCCCCTTGCGAGGCTCTGGACCAACTCCTCTAGATTCCCCTTGAATGGGTTGAGGTGCCGCGTTGGCTCTCTTGGTTGAATACTAGTGTTAATAACAATCCCAAGCAAGTATAGCAATTATGAGCACAAAGGTATATCATGCATATAAGAGATAAAGACTATAAAGTAATGCAAGATATAAGTGAGACAAAAAGAGTAAGAGAGCAAGAGTGAGCAATCGCAAACACAAAGGGTTTGTTTCGAGGTTCGAGCACACTTGCTCTACATCCCCGCCTTCGACACACGAAGGATTTCCACTATGCACGATCCAACCGGATCTCTCCTTGGTGCCACAACACCTACAAGCCCTCGGACTCCCAAAGTCCCTTACACACCACAAGCCCACCGGCTCGTCGAGGCCGCACCTCGTACAACAAGTCCGCACCCGAACTCAAAACACCGCGAGCACACTTGCCTGCTACCTCAAATACAAAGAAGGATCTTGGTGATCTAAACACTTGATCACCTAACAAAAACTCTCACTACAACACTCCTATAGGATAGATATAACTATGGATGCTCAAGTGTAGTGTGAGAAATCAAGGAAAGAACTTTGATGGAAAACTCAAGAAATCACAATAAACACTCTCTTGATAAAATCCCTTTTGATAGGAAATATTGGCACTCTATTTTGTGGAGAAAACTCTGCTAAAAGAATGGAAATAACTGGACAAAAGCTCTCCTCAAATCTTAGCTCAAAACAATGACAAAACCCCCTTTTATAAAGGCCAGAAAAATCTGACCGTTAGGCTCTGTCAGAGCTTCCGGTCGACCGGTCCGGTCGACCGCCAACGGTCAAGAATCCGACCGTTGGAGCCTCCGGTCGACCGGCCAGGTCGACCGCGCACCTGGAGCAGAGAATTACTTCTCTGTCGGTCGACCGGTGCGGTCGACCGGAATTTCCAGAGAGCAGACTCTCTGAAGCGGTCGACCGGCACGGTCGACCGTTCTCCAGTGCACACAGGCGTGCACGTCTGTGCACGTCCGGTCGACCGGCCACTGTCAGTTCTGAAAAATCAGAACTGCCAGAACCAGAAAATTTGGGATTTAAAGATTGGTCTTTTTTTTTTTGGCTTAATAAAAAATCCCATAAATACTTAGAAATTCTACAAAAAATAGTTTTATATTATAGAAACATGCTCGCACAAAATCAAGGCATGTTATTAAAGATTTGACTATTTTTGTAACTTGAAAATATTGGCTCATAATAAAACTGTTTTTCTAAATCAACATGTTTTTCCAAATTTTCATCAAATACAAAAACAAGATATACTTTAAGGCATAGTGTGTATGGATATGATTCACTACACAATCAAGATGAAATATCTAGTTTTTGACATAAAGCACTAAACTTGGTTTTCAAAGATATGTATATAGGTAACATCAAAAACCAAGACATGTATTTTGTCCAATGAAAAAATCTTTTTCTCAAATAAAAATTCTTTTCTAAACATGAAAATCTTTTTATGAAAGCAATTCTATCAAGATTGTGTGCGTAAGATATACTTGAGCAATCCACCAATCTATTCTATCCTTTACATTTTTATCTAAAACAAATAAAAATCTTATACCTAGACACAAGTCTTCAACTTCTTGAAGTCTTCCCTTGAAGGCTTCTTATCTTCTTGACTTGGTCCAAGCTTGATCCAAAGCTCCTTGGATCACCCCGTGCTAGCTCCAAATCTTGACATTTAATCCTTTGTTGAGCTTTGCACCTACTAAGATCTTGATAAAGAATCTGTCACTAATTAAACAAGATCATTAGCAAATATAACTACATGAGTTGATCATCATCAAAACTAGAGTGATAGGCCTTTGGGCCAACAACACCCACCCGATAAGAACTCCCCGACCATGGGTTTCCAATTAACATAATAAAACAGTATACACAATAGTGACGTCGGGAACACTTGTTATTTGGTCACTCTCTCGTTTGGATAATGGTACCCTTAGGCCATGTCCGGATGGGTTCGCCTTTAGTGCGGGCTCCAGTATGAACTGCCAGTGGTATGGGACACTAGAAGAGATTGATTAAAATATCAGGTGGTACTGATTGCTACTATTGTATAAATCACATGACATGCCTGGTACATGTATGCTATCTTGTTATTGTTCATACTACTGTATCCAATATCATGTTACCTGTATACTTGTTACTTTACCTGACATATGTTATACTATCTGTGATGGCATATGACGCATGTTCTGCATTGCATGGCATACGACGCATGTTCTGCATTGCATATATGATGCTTTCTGTAGAGCAGACATCACTACTGTATATACACCACACCGTATAGTGATTACACTGTATAGGCCCATCTGCCTGTACACGTCTATCACGTCGCCACTAGTATGGTCACTGCTAACCACTAGACGACAGTATTTATGATATCAACCGGACACTCCTAAAGACATGACCAGATGATAACCGGCTAGGTAGTGATGGTATTAAAAGATAACATGTTTATATACTTCTACCGCTTCGTATATGCATATTATATGGTATCACTATTAGCACATCTTGTATTATATTTTTTATCATGCTTGTATTACTATTGTATCTACTGCCTCCTTCATTTTACCACTCACTAGGTCGCTTTCTGACGACCCTGGGTTTGCATGCTCAGGTTGGAGATCCGAGTTACCGTAGCTTCAGAGAGTGCCTTGGAGTCACATGGGAGATTCCTCATCGGGACTATTCATAGGTATTTTAGTGATTTATTTCTGTTATCTTATTTGTCCCTCTTTTTCATATCTGTTATGATCGCTAACCTCTTCTGCATGTATTCTTGTACTTATTTCCTGCTGGAACCATTATGTCTATGGAGGTGATTCCCTGTACTGAGGCTTAACGTACGCGTGAGGTTGTTTTTACCTCGCGTATGTACGTCGCCATAACGTCCCCGTACCTGCGTAAACATAAACCGTTAATGCTTTTATCGCCTCCTGTCGGATTCGACTTGTTGAGCCAATCTATAAAGGAAGTATCGAGGGAACATTAGCATGCTTGCTTTTACACTGATTTCAATAAATACACATTTTCAAGTGTCGGTAATTCCCTGATCAGTTATCAATCAAGGTGAGAATTCAAATTGTATTTCTCATCTAGTCTATTATTTTACCCTAAATCATATGCTCCTTTGTGATCGTGATTTTTGACTCAGGATTCTTCAACTTTAACTCTTATGACTTATTTTTCATTTTATAGTGGTAATATCTCTTAGTTCTATTAGGCTTTTTAATTCGCCTATGTAATGAGACTTAGGTCAGTGACTCCAAAATCGGACAATTTTAGGGCACTGGTGAGAAAACACGCGCATGACTTTAAGGACTCAAGCAAATAAGGCCTCAAAACTAAGGGTTTTAATCGGTGATATGAATCACTTTTAGGCGTGAATGCTTATACTTTATGAAGCAAAATTATCCAGCTTAATCAGATGATTTTTAATATATATTTATATATAGATATTTCTTTTTTAATACTATCTCTTTATTTTTATTTTGATATATATTTATATATATATATTTCTTTTTTAATACTATCTCTTTATTTTTATAAGACACAAGAGTCTTTGTTTTGAATCCTAAGTGTTTATGCGTATGTGTAAACTGTATATTCATCAAGGTAAAAATCAAGACCAAATTACTTTTTCAATTTTTCCTCCTAACCCTATAAATCAAACAAATAATCTTATTTTGACTAAGTATTAAGAAATCCTAATAATGATTCCCCTATTTCTTAATATTAACTTAGTTTCTTACAAAAATAGGTCAAAATATTGTTTGTCTTTCAAAAAGTTTTTAAAAGAAAAAGAACTTTTTATAAACCTATGTTATGTTAGTGAAACCTTCCCTCACATCTATCTCATGCATTATCCTTAATGTATGAATGAATGTATTGATGCATAAAAAGACAAAGGGAAGGAAAGATGTTACTTCATGGTGGTGGTGATTCCGGTTGTGATCTGATTGGTGCAAGCGTTGTTACCCAATCTAATGAATGTGGTGTTCGAAGGAACCCACCTTTGTCCTCTAACTCGTTAATATTGTAATAACCCCCAAATTGAATAGGATCATGCAAGATCCTATTATGAAACTTATCTCGATTAAATGGCTAATCTTGGTAAACTATCTCAGAGTTAGATTATTCAATATCTTAATCCAATAAAAGAATGTGACTTAGTGAAATGGTTGATTTAGACTTGAGAGCGAAAGATTCGGGAACCAATGCAGACACATGGAATTGATATAAATCAAGTTTAAGTTCTAAAATCGTGTATGGTTCAAAAGTTGGGTTCAAATCAAAGAGTTGAGGTTCATATTCAATTCCCGTCAATGGAATGAGATTGTCCAAATTGGTGATTTAAGTTCAAGATTTATAGGTTCGAAAATTAACGTTGGCTCTGAAATGTGGTCCAAACCGGGTAAAGATGTTAGAGTCAACATAGATTCAAAATTTGAAACTGAATCATAAAATTAAAGATTGGGGTCACATTATTTTCCAAGTTCAATCTCATTAACGTTAAAACTTGCTAATTTCTCTAAAGATTGGTATTGGTCAAGTTCAAGATGGTGTGATAAAATTGAATCTTGATAAAGTTTTAAAGACATGATTCTTGAGTCTCATCAATATGGCTATGAAAATTAGAAATGGTCGAAAATATGTTAGATAGAGTTTCCTCATTTTTATCAATCATTGGGTTGCATAACTGATCTAACTTTATCCTATTAATAGATTGGATGAAATCAATTCGGTACTGACTTAAGACTTTCACACTCTTTTCTAAGTCAATAGGTTCTTCTTGTTGTGGTGGGACTTAGAAAAAGGAGTCTGGATTTTGGATTTGAAAATATTGTAGGAGTAGTGAGTCCACCATATTTTGGAATTATTCTTTGGTCTCATTCAAGGCTTACATACTCTTTTCTAACTTAGTTTTTTCTTCAAGTGGTTGTTCGAAAAAAAAAAAGTATATGAAGCTAAATGTTGAAAATGTGGTTTGCAATATAATTCGTGAGAAAAGTATCCTCATTGACTCGATGAACAGTGGAGATGATTGTTTCTAATTTTGTTTATAATACTGGGATTAAAGAGTATGTTGAGTTAGATAAAACCAATCTGGCATATTTGGTTGATTCAAGTTATGGAATGTCGGGTTGATGATATCTGAGTCGAAAGAGGTCAGAGTGAAATATGGATTAATGTTAAAGTTGGAGAAATTAGGGTTATAATCCATTTCACAAAAAAAACAATCAAAAAGAAATAAACAAAAAAAAAACGAAACCTAGTCTAAGGTAAACTTAGACCTAGACGACTACTAACTGATTGACTGTCTACGGGAGTTATATTGTAACAATCTGACCACAGATTAAACGACCATGTAGAGGCAAAACACTGTGGGTGGTATCTGTGCAGAGCAATGAGTCTTAATTACGCCAAACCACTGGTCTGCGAGGATTTTGCCTCTTAATCCCCAATCTTTGATACTGATTTGACTAGAGACACTCTAACAACTTCCTTTTTAGGTCAATTTCTTAGTGAGTCCGAGATATCTTTAGGCCAATGTCTATTCAAATTTTAATTAGGCTTGGGTTGTGAGTGCAGTGGAGATGGTTTGTGGGCTAAGCGAGGGTAATGACTTCCCCACCTTATCTTATTTTTGAGATTTGCTGTCTATTTTGCGCCTACTTGATGTATGGTAAAAAGTATTAAAAATACATGATTTTTGATTTATAGATACTTTAAATAATATAGATCAACTTCAACAGAGTGGATCTTATTTTTGGATGTCATGAGTTTGTACTCGAGCGGAAGGATTCGGCCCCGAATTTTTTCCGAAGGATCCTAGTCTATCTCTTTCTCTCTATGTGTATATAAATGATTTTTCTCCATAGCTATGATTATGCATCTCTTCTGACAGTGTAAGAGATACGTAAGCCAGCCTAAATTCCACATGTAACTCGCCACTCATAGTAAGAAAGGTTTTAAAAATATCTGTAATAAAATTATTTTGTTATTTATTATTTTTCTGCTTTTGTATTTTTTTTATTTTTTTTTTTTGAGAAAAAATGATGAGCCAAAAAGACCACTCATCTTTTATGCTTCTCCTATTCTTCTGAGAAAGAGGGAGGTGAGCGTGACAAGACACGAGGAGCAGATATTAGCACCCACTAAATATATTAAGGCACCCATCAAAATATTACAAGAGCGCTATTATTTTTTTGAACAGTTTACCCCTAAAGAGATGTCCAAAATGCCCCTCTCTTCTTCTTCTCTAAGTTTGCATTATTCGATCGAGAGAGGGCCTCCTCCTTCCACGATGATCGTCGACAACGGTCCCCAGCTTCCCCCGCTGCCTTCTCCCTTCTTCCCCGCGACCCTCACCCCTCTCTTCGCCCTCTACCCTTACCCTTCCCCTTCTCCTCCCCAAGCTGACCTCCCCCTTCTTTGACATGCTCGCGGTGTCGTTCGACAATGGATGGTTGAACGACGCCGCGAGCAGATCAGGGACGATCGGGGCTGGGTGCGGTGTCCATAGCTCTTGAGAGAAGAAGAAGAGTAGCAAGGAGGAGGGGTTGCGGGCTAGCCGGTGATTGGTGGAGCTTGGCTAACAGCGGCCTGGCCGGTGGCCTGTTGGGTGCAGCGCTGAGCTGCGTGGTAGTGTTAGCCGGTCTCAAGAGGAGGAGGTGAAAAGAAGAAGAAGCTGAGGGAGATGAAGAGAAGATAGGGCTTGCATGGGCTCCGCTGAATGATAGCGGCTTGTACTGAGCTCGAGGAAGAAGAAGAGGGGAGAAGACGACGATGGAAGGGGAAATGGGGATGCCCGGGAGAGGGGGGCGATGACGGCGGATGAGGGCGAAGCAGAATGAGAGGGAGGAAGAGGGGTAATTTGGCCATTTTTAAAATTTTGGTGGGTGCTTAGTGGATGTCTTTATCAATTTTGTGGATGTCATAATTTGATTGGTGCCTTAATCACTTTTGTGAGTCCCAATTCGGGGTGTAAACGGGTTAGGTTCGGGTCGGATCCGTGTCATATCTGAACCCGAACCCGATAAGGAATTCTGGTCCGGACTCGGGCTCGAGTCAGAATCTCTTCTTTCTTATCAGGTTTGAATCAAATTCGGATTTTAAGTAGATGTGTTAAAGTTCCAATGAGAGTTACTTCTTAAAGTGTATTTCAATTTTATTATATGTAAAATGAAAATTTATATACTTTACTTTTATAATAATATGATCAAGTTCTTATTTTTTATAATTTTATTAATTTAAATATAGCGAAATGTATGTTAATAAGTGACATTATAACATTTACTCTCTTTTCGGATTTGTTATCAGGTTTCGGATTTGAAATAGCTACATCCAGACTTGACCCGATAAAGATTTTGGGTCTAATTTTTAGATCTGAACTCGACCTATTTGCAAAAGATCAGATCGAATTTTCAGATTTTTGAGTACCACTTAAAACCCTAGTTGTTCCTATATCCTCGGACAGGTGAGAATACTTGTGATAATTATTGACACTAATAAGGGCGCTAATGTCGTCGTGTCTTTTGCGAAGTTCGGTTCACATTCACGTCCCGTTGTCCCAATCCAACACGCTTCCTCGTTAGGAAAGTCGGACTGCCGACGCGTAAACAAACCGGAACCCTAAAATATCAAAAAACAATAAAATTAAATTAAATGAGAGAGAGGGAGTCAAAGGGAGGAAAGGAAAGGAAAGGATAGTGAAGAAAGAAAGGAAAAGAGGGATTATAGTGGAGAATAAAAGAAGAATACAAATAAATAAAATAAATATCGACTGGATTCTCTCCTCCTTTCTTCTCCCCCTTTCCCAAATCAATATCCACTCTCCTTTTTTTAACCCCAATCATCACCGTCATCGTCCGTCCCCGTTCCCGTCTTCTGATTTTGATTTCTTATTACAATTAGGTTAAATAGATGTCCCTTCTTCTTCTTCCCCAAATCTCCTCCTAGCGTTTCCAAGAGGAGGGAGTAATCTAGGGTTTTTGATTTCTTAATTCTTCTTCTTCCTCTTTCCCATTTAAAAAAAAGGAAGAAAAATATATTTCCTTTCCCTGTTCTCTTATGAAATTTAGCGATGATGAGCGCGGATGCGATGGAGAATTCTTCGACCATGCTATTCGATTCAGATGGAGCTTACGATGATTCTTTCGACGATTTGTCCATCGACATCGGGGATATTTACGCGATTCTTGACGAGGAAACCCCGCAAGGCAATTTCTCGGTAAGTTCTCCCCTCTCATTTTTCTCTTTCAATTAGGTTTCATCTTCTTGCCATTTTTATGTTTAGATTTCAGATGATAGATTATTGATTTTAGTGTTGCATTCAAATGTATTCAAATGTCTATGTGCTTTATTTATTCCCGATTAAATAAAAATATTCCATCTTGTCAAATCTTACTTTTGCACACTGTAAATCTCTATAATTGGGGTTAGTGCTTAAGTCGTATGAACTTGTATGGTATGCTACGCTACTGCAAATTTGAACTTGGCAGAAAACTCACAGATTCCCATCTCGTTACTTTGCATGAGCTTTAGAAGAAGAAAGCCAGAGCTTGTGTGCAACATCCTTCAGTCAATGGATGAAGAGTCTGAAAACTAACTCTACTTACAATCATAGTTATTTCCTATTCAGTGAACTCTTAAAACAAGCAATTATTGTCAACTTTGATGGATAAAGTCTCAAGAGATAGATTTGGCAGTTATCCATGGCAAACAATTACTTTCCTGGCACTTGTTAGCTTAAAAAAATATTGATAGTGGAACTGTCTTCACACATAGACTTCAAAATCTATTAGGAAGGAAATCTTCATCCGAGAATTAGCTTTGTTTGCATCGATACATTCATCTGTTACCTTTTCGTTGGGTCTACTCTCTCGTCTTTGGTATCCAACTGGAAGAACAGTAGATATCTGAAAAACCCATGGTTTGATAATGTTAATAGAACAACATGCAAGAAAATGTATAAGCTGCTTTCGTTGGCGCTGTGCCTTCCCACTAGACTGGACACGGGTTCCCGGCCTTGCTTAAGAATTCTCGGCCTTCTCTGCAAGAAAATTGTTTATGGCATGATCAGGAAAATTATGTTTTAGCTTAACATTCAGAGAAATCTGCATATGATGTTTTTTAAGCTTTATGGTGGCAATGTAACACCTCTTGGTTCTATTGGCTGGTAAAATCAAGGCCAAGTATACCTTATGGACCCGATTTTCATCAAAGTTGACCAAACAGTAAGGATGAGAAGCCATTAATTTGTTTAAATCCTTTTGACTTCTTTAGCGGGATTTTTATATGTAAAATGACCTAGGCTCTGGTATCTTCTTATTCTTATCAGTTTGGCTTATTGCCTGTTTTTATCTCATTCACGAGGGCAACAATGATATCCTTTTTAGGGGTCTTTTTTATGTGGGGGTCCAAAGGATGTTTAAACCTCATACTTGGAATGTCATACAGCGCTAATGAATTTCACAGTAATTTCCATACCTAGTGTCTTTTACGGATGAGAGATCAACATGATTTGATATTAACCCTTGAATCAAGTAGTTCCCCCCAACCACAATACACCCCTTCCAAAAAAAAAAAAAAAACCACACACACACAAACACTCACGCATACATGCCACAAACAATGTGATTTTAGGCCGGCTTCTCAGATGACTTACCTAAGGAGTTGTCTTAGGATCACTTTACCCATATAACTAACACATTTACATATACATATGCTTGCGCATACATATGATACACATGCGTATACCACACAAACTTATTCATATATATAAGCTGTACCATGCCATACTTTTTTGGGTTCAGCTTTATATCGTGTCAAGCTTGTATTTGTCTTGAGTGCGAGCCTGTGTTCATATACTACACATAAACTCATGTAGCTTGACGGGTGTGCGATTGTGGGCCTGTTTGGTTAAGGGTGAAAGTGAGGAAGTGAAGAAGTGAGGAAGTGGTAATAGTTCCCTTTGGAACTTGGGAATTGGTTAGTAAGTTTTCCAGTGTTTGGATGTTGTTGGGAAGTGTGGTTTGAAAAATGTTATGTCTTTTCCGGTGTTTGGATGGTAATGTGGAAGTGGAATTGGAAAAGTTGAACACAAAGTTGACCGCAAAATAATATTAAAATAAAAATTAATTAAAAAATAAAAATTGGGCTGTAATTAGAATGCAAGTGAGATTTACATGAGCAAAAAATTAACTCTTTTGTGTCATAATTTATTACAAATGAGATTTACATGACCACAAAATTAACTGTAGCACTCTGGAAGTGAGGAAATGATTGTGTAAAAGAGAAAAAAGAAAAGGAAAAGAACTTTTTTCATTTTCCTTTTCCGGTGTTTGGATGAACAACGGAAATAGGAAAAACACTTCCCACTTCCTCATTTCCACCCAATTTCTTGAATCCAAACTGCCTCTGTCCTGCTGCTGACAAAGACTTCTTCTTCTTCTTCCTTTTTTTGAGGATAGGTGTTCTCTCCATTACCCTTAGTGCATCTCCAGCTCTGTATATTTTTCATATTCTGTCTCCACAATAGTTGTGTCTGTTTTGTCTTGAAGGCTATTTTCTAGGGAAAGTAGAAGTTGCCTGGACTTTTCTGTACTTGCAATTAGACATCTGGTTTTCTTTATTATTTGGCGTATATAGTGAGATGGGGGTGTCAGCATTTGTCCATGCACGTAGATTTGTTACTATGCACATGAACGTATGTGTATGTACATGTGTGCATGCCTTCATATGAGTGCGAATGTACCATTCATTATTGGCACATGCATGCACAATTTTGGAATGCATTACTTTGTTGATTGGTTCATAAAAGTTGATTATCGTATTGACTATGTGATATCTGTGAATGTCTGATTCTTGAGAATTATAGATCATGTTATCAGATGTTCAAATATTTTGGATTTAGTAGTCTCTAGCAACCAGTAAGTAATCTATAATTGAGATCTCATTGAGTATTTGGGTTCGGGGAATTATTTTGAAGCTTGAACTCTAGGTATTCATGAGTAATCAGTTGTACCTTTCTGGATGCTGAGTGTTGTGAAAGTATGATGAACAGGGTGCTGCTGAAGGTTTCCAACACGGCGAGCCAGCTCCTAGTCGGTTTGATCTTGAACAGAAAACTCATGCAGGTAAACTTTGTGGTTTCTAGCTATCACTTTTAACTAATGCCAGTGCTGGCAGCCTTAACCTTGTTGTTGCATTTAGCACTTTTAGTTAGAAGATGTAGGCCAGCTGTGACAATTATTTGTTTCTTTCCCTTAATGTTGGCCTTTTTATTTTAGAATCAGCCACAGATCTGGAGTACTTCGGAGAAAGAGGGCACTCTCAGTGGAATTTGGAGGCTTCAGACTCTCAGCAAGAAATGGGGGTTGGTTTGCTTAACGAATCTGAAGGAAACCTTAATGGCATCACTGATAAAGGAGGTCTTCATGCTTCACGATATTTCAACTCGAATACTTTTTGTCCTATGCCTGGTCAGGATTCATCTGATGGGTTGAGGCCGTCGTATCTAAACAACAATTATCCAATGAATGCATTTGGCGGTGGTTCTGCACGAAGTTTTTTCACCATGGAGCAGCCAGCATTGCAAACAAATATGGAAGACTCTAGTGTACCGGGTGGAAGTATAAAAGGAACTGGTTCGATCCCCTTTCCTGTTGCCGCTGATATTGGTTTTCACTTTAATGGTGAGAAGGAAGATAGTGAGTATCATGAACTTGAAACATCATTCCAGACTGAGTATGAAGAGTCTAAGCAAAATGAAAACCATATTCCTTCTTTAAGTAAGCTGCAAAACCGAGAAACAGGTAATTGTGCCTTGTGTAATCCTCTATTATTTAAGTGGTTGAAACCTTTTCTTCTAGAACTAACTATAATGGGTGTTTGAATTGCAGGTTCATCACATGTTTTGCCACTTGAGAACTTTGAACTCAGCAGTGGAATGCGTGATAGTATTAATTCAAGTGCTCTTCCAGACTCGACGCTGGAAGATCGAAATGTGTATGCATCCTCAATTTACTCTTATAGGGATCCTGGTGCAGCACTGCCAGATATAGTTAAGCCCCAGGCGGTAACTTTTGAGGGAAGCAATGTCACCTATGAAGACAGGAATAGTTGTCTAATGTTACCTAGATACTCTACTTTTGATGCTGAAATTGGATTACCTCAAGTAGTTTCATCTCAGTTTCAGCAAGGTTATCCATGTGAGGTAAAGTTGCACACAAGAGAAGAATCATCCCCTGATAGCTCATTGGCAGATGTCTCTATCACGGATTTGGATGCTCCTTTACCAGATGAATTTTGCACCGAGTACGATCATTCTGATGATACGAGTTTCATGAGTGAATCTAGCACAGATTCATCACCAATACCCTCTAGCAGAAACTCTACCTCTGATCATGTTGATAGAGGTATGGTTAATGCATCAAAACATTTGGTCTCTGGTTCTGATACAACTTGGCCAAGTAAACCAAAATTGTTCTTTGAGGATGAAAGGATAGGTCAGTTCCTTCAACCTGTGCATACACAACAGGATGTTCTCAAAGGTTGTAGTAGTGCAGTTCAAAAGAATCGCTCTAGGAGCAGCATAACTGTGGAGGATGATGCTGAAATATGTATTCTTGATGATATTAGTGATCCTGCTTGTCCACCCCGAATTCCACTTCGTGCAAAGCCACATCTTGTGTCACAGCTTCCTGAACTTAGTGAGCCTCGTTCCCATGGCATAGGAGGCATGGGACTTCGACCTGATGATGAGAGATTAACCTTTCGTTTAGCTTTGCAGGTTAGCTTTACAATTATTCTTGTCTATTGCTATTGTAGATAATGTGTTAGATCCTGTTTTTGTAGAATGCAAGGATATTGTTATCTACAAGAAAATTCTTGAAATTTTCTTGATTTGGAAGTTATTGGATTTTCAGACATTGAAAAACTTAGGACTTATGGTTGCCGGAGTATGGGATAAATAGAAGAAGAAGAAATCTACTATATATAATTCAAACTCTTTTCATGTTCATTATCACAGTTTAACTCTACTTTTGATAAATAGAAAATTCTTTCTTTTTATCAAATTGACACTATAAGGGGATTGCTTTGTCTTGAAAAATGTGAGTGTGGTGTATTTTAGGAATGTGAGTGTGATTTACTTCATATATTGTTTTAGAGAAAAGAAAACCATAAACAGGTTTAATCTGAATCATTCCTTAATACTATAAATTATGTCAATAAAAAAATCATACCTTTGTCCTGCGTGCTCACGCGCCCATATGTGCGTTATTTGTTCACATGATGTGTCGAAGATTCTAGTATTGGTAATGCCATGAAGAGGTAAATCATGAAACCAAAAAAAATTTAAAGCATCGTGATTTTTGGGGTTGTAATAGCATATGGTAATCTGTTATCCTGCCCTTAGTCTAAACTTTCTTAGTCTAGGAGAACTGTGCGGGGTTTGCTCCATGGTTGTGCGAACTTAAGCTGCATGACCAATAAGCTAGGTTTTCTTACATCCCTCTTTCAGCTACAAATTTGGCAAATTGACAGGGATGATGTTGGGTTATATCAGGCTGTAAGATTTTCCTGCAACTTTGACGGGGCTTGTGCTTCATAGCCAGCCGTATTCTGGTGCAAAAAGGTGCACTGACAATGAAGAGGACAATGAGGGATTGTATTCGACTCATCCAACTATCTATTCCAAATGTTAAAAAAAAGCCACAATAGTTTCTATCTTCCAAAACTTCTTAGAAATTTTCCTTGCACGTGAGCGCACAGTCGGCACAAGGGTTTCTCCCGAGAATTTCCTGGGATCATTAGTTTTCTCTTAATTTTGAAGTTTGCTGAATTTTTGAATTACAGTTCCTATACATTCTTCATGAATTCACCTTATTTATCTTGCCATTCTATTCATCTAAGACTTATTATTTTTTTTTTTCATTTTCTATACTTCAGATCCTCTCTAATTCTCTTGTGTTTTACCCCTCTCTTTTGATCCTATCTTGAAAACTGGGAAATGTTTCTTCTAGAGCATATCTGTGCTTATATAGGTTTTTAGTGTCTGCTCGTCAGTTCTCAAGACTTGAAGACATACTAGGACTTCTGCACATTCAAAACGGAAAGCAATCTTTAGGAATTAAAATATAGCGATGCAATCATTGAGCTTTTGTTGGAAACATGTTATATTTCACAACAATGAGAAAGAAATCAATGTTGAATGCGTGCGTGCATGCCACATGAACAGAATGAGACATGTTGGATATGAAAATCTCGATGGTAACAGGGATGCTGGAGTATATCCAATATATGAGTGTAGATATATCAATGTATGTATGCATCTACATATCTATCTCAGCCTCATCATATAAGTTTCCAAATGCCGTGATACATGAAAAATATGGTTAGAGAAGCATGTTAGATGTCGTGAACAGTTTTGACCAGCAGAACCTGGAAAGCTTACTTTACACTCATCATAAGTCAAGTAATTAACTTTTCTTCTGCTCTCTTGGAATTAGAATTTTCTTTCCCTGTTGTTCTAGTTGTGTGGACTTCAAAGTTGAATTTTCACGAAGTAAAGTGGACAATCCTTCTGAGTTGAAGCAAAAAATTGAAACCGAGTATTACTATAATGCAGCTTTGTTGTTGTTATTGTTCCCAAAACCTGAGAGGGCCTTTTCCTGTGGTTACTGTTAGAGGCACCTCTAGGCTTCACTTTCTAACTTCAGCCTATTATGATTTTCCGAAAATCCTCAAACTTAAGCCTGAGTCAAGACTAGAATCAATAAGTATTGTGGGATGTCTGGCGTTCACCAGCATGCATGAATGAATGTTCATGACCTCACATACGCATTTTATCTGGCATATGGGTTATTTCATTTGGCAATTATCTTTGCTTTTTAGTTGTTACAAATCTGCAAATGTGTACTTTCCTCTTTTCTCTATTTCCCTCCCATCAATTTGTTTTATGGAAATAACTTTTTTTTTGTTTTTTATCCTTATGGAGCCTTAGATTGCAAACTAATTAGTTTTTAAATTATATCAACTGGCTTCGCGATTTTTTTTAATATAATAACTTTTGTAAGACTTTTTCCATCTTTTTTATTCTTATACATGTGCAACTACTCACCAATTGTTTGTGATTTTCTTGATTCCCTCATGATTTTCATTAAAATAACTATGTTAGTCATCATCCGGCATACGACAAAAATACAGTACAAAATATGTACGTGCCTAATACAGTTCGCACATTTCATAGAACAAATAAAAAATTGGCAATAAAACGTGAATGCAGAAAAATATTATACTTTATACTATAAAGTTTGATTATCATTCATAAATCAATAAAAAACGTGAGACTAAAATATGGTAGATATATTAAAGAAATTGAGTAAGAATCAATATATTGTAACTAATCGTTTAGATAATATAACTGAATGAAAATCAAGATTCACTGTAAACAGAAATTCATAATGAAAATAGCGAGGTTTGAATTTTTATTATAGATGAAAGCAACGAGGTGACCTCTCTATTTCTTCTAACTATGAGTATTTATATGTTGAATTATTATTCGTTTGACTGTTATTTGTGTGTGCAGATGACAATGAGCATAATACGAGTGTTCTAGCGAACTATTAGAAATTGACGCGTGTGCATACATTGATCGTTAAATTCATACTATACATGAATAACACATGAATTATATGAGGTCTGAACAAAGATCATATGCATCCCCCTTGATTTTCTAAATTTCAATTGGTTGCTCATCCAGTCATACATTTGTAGGGTAGTGTCCTGATACAAAATTTTATCAACTGTCATGCTTGATTATCTGTGTGTTTTTTTTGCCAGACAAGCTTTTACTTTTGGACTGCATTGTTTCTAGCACCAGTTGTTGAGTGGGTATGGAGACTGAGACACTAGAAGTCTGTTAGATCTCTCATTATCAGTTATTTGAACTTAATTTTGGTTACTAATGAACATTCTAATTGTCAATGAGTTTTTCCCAAGGGAGCTTGAGTTAGAGCGTGGTAATAGAGTCAGCTTGTTCATGCAAAATCCCAGAAACACTTTCTTATCATCACTGGTAAAGGTTTTTGTCTCTGTGTTTTGTTTTGAAGAAGGAGAAGTATTGATGCTCTGATAGGAATTGAAGAGATGGTAAGGATAAGAGACGGAAATGTAGGGTTTCTCTGTTTTTGACTGAAAACTTTTTGGCCCAATAAGTAGACCTTCTGGTTTGCATTTTGTTGTTTCTGGAAAGTACCTGATCTATGGTGGGGAGCATGTTTAAGTCGTAGGTTTCTAAATGAAGCATGATCTTATCTTGTGTAAATCAAATGCAAATGGCCTAGATTTTGAGAACTCCTTGGTTTTTGAGGGTTGTGAGAGGGTTTACATGGACCCATACCAATGGTTCCTACTTGGAGAGACAGAAGAGAGAAGCAAGTAGAGAAGCTGGTGCTCAAAGGGAGGATAGTTTTCACAAATTGAGAAGTTTTTTTACCCATTGGAGGGGTTTCATCAAGGGGTGAGGTCCTTCTCAATCTGGTACTCTTGACTAGAGGGAAGGTTACTTACTCTTGAAATTTTATATTGAGATTAATAGGGGTGAATTTATGCTTTATCCCATTGTATTAGTAGAAATCTTTCTCTATTCATGAATATATGTCCGGCTTGGCCGACCGCATATATCCAATGTGTTGAACTTTCTTCTTCGATGTTGCTATATTTAGTAACCGTGCATGCTTCAATCTGATGATGATGGGATCACACTTCGGTAGTTCATGAAACCCCCAATAATTGTTACTACGAAAGATGCCAATGTTCTCCTGCAATATGGCAATTGTTGATAATTTGGCTGAAAATAGCCTCTCTTGCAGTGTAAACATATGCCTTATATTTGGAATTGCAAGATTTGTAACTTTCAGACACTTGCTTTAGCCTATAGATTTTTGGTTGTAGTTTTCTGCGCAAGGAATTTGGCACCAATCTGTAGAAGCTTGAAGTTTGGTTAGCAGTTGGCTGTAGGAATTTGTATGTTGTTTTTGTGGAGACAACTTCATAGTTGCCCCACTTTAATGGATGATATGCTTTGTTGGTAGTGTTCTAAAAGTCATCTGCTTTGCAATATGGTCATGGTCAGTGGCTTAGGCAGCCTTGCCTGGGTGCCTGGATAGATTCAAGGCCTACTCTCTTGGCAAGGCAGCCGCCTGGATTCCTGGATTGTGGATGTATCTGTCTGCGGGCAACTACAAAATTGGGTAACTTCCGCTCACTTTTTCTAAGAAAGAAATTTTTTGGTATGTTGTTATTTCTTCTTCTTCTTTTTTTTTTTAAAGGAAAAAACATTGTTATTTAATTGAGTTTACATTTTGACTCATTTCTAGTTGATCACGGTATAGATATCTAAGGTTGATAACATAATTGTTATATTTTTAGTTCTGTTGGACCATACGGAGGATAATTAGAAACATTGTAACTAGCATGCTATAATCCCGTGTGTGCTTCATCTTCTTCATTTGCTTTTTCATCTCTGTCCCTTGTTGAGCCACTTCCTCCTTTTTTGTTCATTCTTCCATACACACTCTCTCTCCATCCATTCATTTTCTTTTCCTTCATCTTCTTTTTATCTTCTTCTCTTTTATTTCATACATTGAAACTATTATCTGCTTTTTTTAATTTTATCATATCTGTACATTATTGTTGATTAATTGCTGTATAAGACTTATCCTTTTGCTTTAATACTCGAGTAACTTCCTGCTTGCCTAGGCGATATTCTTATTCATATCCTAAAGTTCTCACCCGTCTAGGATGGCCTAGACAGTTTGACAATCTTGCTGCTTAGGCAGGCAGCCCACCTTGATGCCTTGGCTTAGGGTGGAGGTAGACAAACTAGATGCTGGCTGCCTCAGTCGTGCTCTAAAGGAGAAAAAGAGTTAAAAAAGGAAAAAAAAAAGAGGGAAGGGAAAAAAGCCTCTTGGATTGCTGCCACTTAACTGCCACTGCTGTTGGCTGCTTGGCCATATTGTTGATGTTGGCCCAAAGGCCATTAGCCCTAGTTTTAATGATAACAAAACATATGTAGTTATGATTTTAACAATTTCGTTTAGCAAAGTTTCAGGTTAACTCTTTGTTGCATTTCGGCTTCATTACAAGATTCGCACGTTTGGAAGCTAAGAACATATCGATCCCAGAGCCTAAGCACATAGACGAGCTCAAGGATCAAGATTGCAAGAGAAGACTATATCAAGATTTGTATTTTTGCTTTATGTATTTTAGATAGGAGTTATAGTCGTTTGTTAAAACAAAGATGATGTAGGTTGATAGCTCTTTTGGGATAGACACACATATCTTTCACATTCCTATAGTGTTTTAAAAAGAGTTCAAAACTGTTCTCTTTGTCGTTTTCAAAACCGAGTTTCGAAAAAAATGGTTTTCGATTTAGAAAAGTGTTTTTATAAAATATAGTTCTAACTTTGTTTTGTGTTCACCCACTAGTTCTATCAAGTCTCTAGAATTTTTTTTTGTGTTTAAAAACAAAGTTTATTTTTGTCGGAAAAAGATTCGTTTCAAAAAGATCTTCAAAACAGGTTTTTGGCCCAAGGCCGGTCGACCATAGACAGAGCAAAATTGCTCTGTCGGTCGACCGTGCCGACATGCACAAAATTTCTCCAAGTGCATTGTATGCACTCGGTCGACCGATTGTAAGAGCCTTGCTCTCAGTTGGGCCCGATCGACCGACAGAGAGCTTTAATCTCTGGTTGGGAAAAATGGTCGACCGACCGGTCGATTGCTATCCCCAACGACCGTTGGCGGTCAACTGGTCGGTCGACCAACCGAAGGATTTCCTTCTGATTTTTTTTCAACAACTATATTTCTGTTTGCCTCTTTCTGGGTCTTTTCCTAACGACTCTTTTGGGTTTTCTCCTCATGTTTTCATCTCCTATAAATAGTGGAACTGTAGAAAACCCAATAATAAGTTTTTACAAGTTTACAACAAGATTTAATCAAGTTTTAGTCTTTTTCCTAAAAGATTTTTTTTAGCCAAAATTCCACATTCTTGATTTTTAGCTTGAGCCTTCCCTCACATCTTTACAAGCTATTTTCACTACACAATCCCAAAAAACTTCACCTCCTTATATTGGTTATAGGATTGTGTTTGTGAGCTTTTTGTGATTAAGAGAAGATCAATGATTTCTTTCTATTGTGAAGTTGTAGAGGTTGCGGCCTCAAGTGAGCTAGTGAACTTTGTTGTTGGTGTTGCGGCACCGCGAGAGAGGATTTGTGAGTTCATAAAGTTCTAGTGAGAACTTGTAACGGTTGACGATCTAGTGAGATCGGTCATAGTGAAAATCTCTCATAGTGTTGAAGGCGGGGATGTAGAGCAGTGGCTTGAGCCTCGGAACATATCATCGTGTTTGCGATTGCTTACTCTTTATTTTCATTCTACTCTCTCTTTATTTGCACACTTATATTGTTACTTATTTGCAAGTATTTTTTGTATTGTGATTGGTATTTGTTAGGTTGCTAGCAAGTAAATTTTAATTCCGCATTATTTGCCATTTAGTGTAGGCATCACCTATTCACCTCCCTTTAGGTGATTTATAATTGATATCGGAGCCTAACCCTAGTTTTGGTTTAACCACCTTAGGGAGATCCTTTCATTTGGCTATATTATTTGTTACATTTGCTATTTGTTTGTGCACTTATACTTGTTTTCATGGCATCACACGACTTTTCTAGCATCAAGTCCCCACCCAAATTTGATGGGTTGAACTTTCCCATTTGGAAGGTCAAAATGAACCCTTCCTCAAGTCCATATGAGTTGAGTAGCTAAGACCATAATCAAGGAATTTATTGAACCTCATGGTGATGAGGATACATGGTCCGAAACAGCCACTAAGGACTATGAGACCAATGCTAAGCCTAATATGCACTTACACAAGCATTAAATGATGATGATCTTTCTCGTGTAATTAATTGTAAATCCACTTATGAGGTTTGGAATGATATAATCATTACTCATAAGGAGATGCCGCAAGTCAAGAGATCTAAAGTTGACTTGCTTCGTTCTCAATATGAAAATTTTTACATGCTTGAAAATAAAAATATTAATGAGATTTGATGAGATGCTTACTCAGTTCACCAAAATTACTAATGGATTATCTTTTTAGGTGACACCATTGATAATGACTAAAAGATTCGGAAGGCCATTAGAGCTTCCCCCAAAGCTTGGGCAGTCAAGGCAACAACTCTAAAGGAGCTCAATGATAGAGAGGAGGGACTTTTTGGCTTCATTGGAAATCTCAAAACCCATGAGATGGAAATGAAGGTGAGAAAAAAGGGAGACATCAAAGAAGAGAGCAATTGCTTTTAAAGCTACTCCCTCCACTATCGACGAAGAAGATTCATCTGAAGATGGAGATGAAGACTCTACCACGCTCATTAGGAGAGTGGGCAAAATGTTTTATAAGAAGGGAAGACAAAGAAAAAGGAAGATTTGAAAGAGGAAGGAGGAGATAAATTTTGCTTTCATTGCAAGAAGACGGGCCATCTCATCGCGGATTGCCTCACTTCAGGCCACCACCTCTAAGAACGTGCATAAGAATAAGAAGGCAATGGTAGCCACTTGGGATGATTCAGAAACGGATTTCGAAGAGGAGATTGATGCCGCACACGTTTGCTTCGCGGCAAACGGAGAGGAGACTTCCATAGTAAATCTCGAAACCTCTCTAGAAGATGATTTAATTATGGATGAACTTGCACAAGTTTTTGAAGAATTACATAGTAGATATGAAATTCTATTGCACAATAAAAAATTGAAAAAGGAAAATGACTTTTTAAAGAATAAGTTAGAAATTGTTTTTAAAGAGAAAAACAACTTATCTATTTCTTTTGAGAAAACGAAAAAGGATTTTGATAAATATAAACTTGTTTGTAAAGGCAAAAGCCTTAATATAGCTTTTAACAAAAATGAATTTTTGGATATCCAAAAACGTATTGATGTTTTGGATATCACTTTGAAAAAGCGTGCATTTGATATGAACAAATTTAATTCTATGTTTCCAAGAGGAAAAACTTAAAGGAAACATACATCTCATTTATCTCACATACACCATGAAAAACATGCACAAAATGCACATACACATCAACATGAACACGCTTTCATGTATGGCAAAGTGTACACATGTGCACATTGCGGCCGCAAAGGCCATTTAGTAAAATTTAGTTTTGCTAAGTTAAAAATGTTAAACAAAAATATTGTGTTCGAGAAAGTACTAACCCTATAGGACCCAAAAATATTTGAGTACCAAAGAGCACACCATACTTGATTGATGTAGGTGTGTCGTTCTCCTCCAAGACATAGAGAAAGATGATGTCCTGGTGGTGGATGCATCGAAGCTCAAAGGATCGACCGTCATATTACATCGCTATCAAGAAACACCTATTTTGAAAATTGTCTATGGTTTGATAACTTCTCCATTTGAAAATTTTCATTTCTAGCTAGATCTATATATGCATAGGAATAACTAGCTTTTCTTGCTTGTTAATATATTTTAAGTTGTGTTTACATAATCTTTCTTTGGCTTGCTTATACTTGAGCTCGTACTTTAACATTTTTTTGTTCTTTACTAGCTCATAATTTGCTTGCCCATGTTTATAGTATTTTCTCATGTTCATATGTTTGATAGATATCTCTTCATATATGTATACATAGATTAATTTTTTTTCATGTATATGTATTTTGTTTGTATATCTATTTTGTGGTTGGGTATCATATTTAAACCATATTTTAGCAATAAATCAAGATAGCAATTGCGCGCCTCAACTCTTAACTAGAGGAATGACGAGGAGAAGTTCAGAACCTGTTAAGGGTATTCAGCTTCAATATTTTTTTAATTGCTTAAAATACTAGTTACGTATTGAAAAATATATTTTTAAATGTTAATAATTGCTTTGATATCATTTTTTGTTCGTTTTCCATGCCTATAAAAGTTCTGGTATTATTTCTCTATTTTACGTATAAATTATCTAAGTTGAAACATTTTTTAAAAAGCTCTTAATTCATATCTTTTAAAACTGTTTTTTTGGGTAGCCCCAGCGACCGAGTTGACCTAGAATAGGTCTGGTCGACCGAGGAAACCTGTTATATAATTTTTTTTGGCTTAAGCTGGTCGACCGACTGAAACTGAGATGCTCTCGGTTAGGACCCGGTCGACTGGGCGGTCGACCGAGTTTCAGGTCTGCTGTGTTTATACCCAATTTTAAAACCCTAAAATCCCAATCTATCTTTCATTTTCTCTCCTCCACTGACTTTCTTTTCTTCTCCCCCTAATTTTTTTCATTTTCTCTCTTCCTAACCTCATCCAAACTCAAATTAATCTCTAAAATTTATTGGATTTCATCTTCAATCTTCAGATTTGTTTGATTTCAAGGAGAAATTTTGGTCTCTTCAAGGTATAATCCCTAATTCTCTCAAATATCCTGTCTCAAATTTTTTCTAGAAATCCTTCTTAAATTAGTGCAATATACTTGATTATCATCTTACTATCATTATCATGTCTAAGAGGCTTAGATCTGAGAAAGGCAAACAACTTGAATCCTTATCAAACCCTTTTATTTCTCAGAATGTAGCTCATAGGTTTTCTGTTATTCATAATAAACATGTAATTTCTGGTAGAATTGTAGTGCTTACTGATTTTGAGCACTTAAATCTTGCAAATATTTTGAACACAAGCTCTCTAGAATACTTAGTCACCATCAAGGAACCTGTCCACCCTGAGCTTGTGCATTATTTCTACTCTAATCTGACTTTTCAGAACAATCTTATCAGATCTAGGGTCCTGGGTAAGGACGTTAACATTTCTTTAGATAGATTTGCCTTTCTGCTATATCTCTCCTGTGAGGGTGTAGATATATATTATGTTGATATAAATGATTTTGAATATCAGTGAATTTGCTCTCATAGCATTTCTCTTACTTCACGATAATGATAACCCGTCCTTAGGAACGAGGAGGTGAAGTATTACACGCTCACCGCCCAGGTCATAGCTAAGATAGTATTTTATAATCTCCTGCCAAAATCAGGAGAATATAGTCATGCTTGGGGTTCTGTTCTCCTTTTGATCTATTACCTTCTGAAAGGTATTAGAGTAAACATTCATAAGCTCATCATCGACTTCATTGTTTCTTAGCACCTCCTGATCCCAAACCGGCACTTACCATTTGGGATGCTTATTACCCGCTCAAACAATTAAAATTTGACTTTTCTGCTGAATGATCCATCGAACCATCTGTTGACATCAACAACACTCTCCTCAAGAGGATGCGTGCTAGGGAGCGTGCTCTTGCTCCTCAGCTCCCTCTTATCATTCCTGCTGTTGCCCCTGGATCTTCTTCAGTCTTCTCAGCCTCCGTTGACCCATATACAGCTCTCTCTGCTCAGCTTCATGAACATGATCTGAAGATGGCTACTCATTTTGAGAGGATTGAGCAAGGCGTTCAGAACGACCTGCAATATATCTGCTCATCCATTCGCTACCTTCAGATGTGCGTCGACGAGACCTATAGTAGGAACGCTTGGCCTGTTCCTCTTTCAAGAGGGCACGCGCAACCTCTTCCTGCATCAGGTCCTTCACTTGACCCCTAGGTATCTCTTCCAGCTACTTTCGAGGCACCAGCTCCTCCTAAAGATCCAGACTTTTAGAAGAGTGACCCTTTTGTGTTGATGACAGAAAGGGGGAGAGATTTTGTGCAGTTATCGGATTTTTATTTTCATGTCTTTATTTATGTACTCTTTTATGTGGACATGTAGTATTTGGTGTTTGGACATATGTTTTTATATTGTATGGTTTGGAACTTGTTTTGAGGCTGACATGAGCCTTTGTATGGTCAAATTTGTTTTATGATATCACCATTGTCTTTGA
Source organism: Agave tequilana (assembly GCA_038442645.1). Classification (NCBI taxonomy): domain Eukaryota; kingdom Viridiplantae; phylum Streptophyta; class Magnoliopsida; order Asparagales; family Asparagaceae; genus Agave; species Agave tequilana. Next base: position 99,167 of record JAVJIF010007243.1, read on the forward strand.
AAAATTATGTATATCTTTTTATGGTTGATAACTTGATATTTGTTACATCTTTTATGTGTGGTATGTGGTGTGTTTTTGTTCTTGAGTATCCTTTGTAAGCCAACCATTTACCAATTGTTTTGGAGGTTGAAGGTTATTGGTTTGTTGGAGTAAACCGTTTGTGCATACATCTTTGTAATTCTATATTCTTGGTATGCATAGATGGGTTGCATAGAGCTTAATTGATATAACTTTTTTCATATGCTATTATTGATGCATCTTGCCTGTATGCCACATTTGATATATGCATGAGTCTAGGGGGAGCTTCGCTTGAAGTCTCTTCTCAAATTATTTGTGATAACTCCATGTGTTTTGTTATCATCAAAAATGGGGAGATTGTTGGCCCAAAGGCCATTAGCCCTAATTTTGATGATAACAAAACATATGTAGTTATGATTTTAACAATTTCATTTAGCAAAGGTTAACTCTTTGTTGTATTTCAGCTCCATCACAAGACTCACACGTTTTGGAAGCCAAGAACATATCGATCCTCGAGCCTAAGCACATAAACGAGCTCAAGGATTAAGATTGTAAGAGAAGACTATATCAAGATTTGTATTTTTTGCTTTATGTATTTTAGATAGGATTTATAGTCGTGTGTTAAAACCAAGATGATATAGGTTGATAGCTCTTTTGGGATTGACACACGCACATATCTTCACATTCCTAAAGTGTTTTAAAAAGAGTTCAAAACTATTCTCTTTGTCGTTTTCAAAATCAAGTTTTGAAAAAATGAGTTTCAGAAAAATCGGTTTTCGATTTAGAAAAGTATTTTTACAAAATATAGTTTTAACTTTGTTTTGTGTTGATCCATGATCACATCTTAGTTCTATCAAGTCTCTAGAACTTTATTTTGTGTTTAAAACAAAGTTTATTTTTGTCAGAAAGAGATTGGTTTGAAAAAGATCTTCAAAATAGGTTTAGCTCAAGGTTGGTCGACCGACCGGTCGACCGTAGACAGAGCAAAATTGCTCTATCGGTTGAACATGCGGTCGATCGACCAGTCGACCGACTGCAAGAGCCTTGCTCTCGGTTGAGCCCGGTCGATCGACAGAGAGCTTTGCTCTCTGGTTGGGAAAAACGGTCGACCGCTATCCCCAACGGTAGTAAATCCGACCGTTGGCCGACAGAAGATTTCCTTCTGATTTTTTCCCAACGTCTATATTTCTGTTTATCTTTTTCTGGGTCTTTTTCCAACGAATCTTTTGGGTTTTTTCCTCATGTTTTCATCCCCTATAAATAGTGGGACTGTAGAAAAATCCAATAACAAGTTTTTACAAGTTTACAACAAGATTTAATCAAGTTTTAGTTTTTTTCTTAAAAAAAATTTTTTTGAGCCAAAATTTCACATTCTTGATTTTTTGCTTGAGCCTTCGCTGTACATCTTTACAAGCTATTTTTATTACACAATCCAAAAGAACTTCACCTCCTCATCTTGGTTATAGGAGTGTGCTTGTGAGCCTTTTGTGATCATGAGAAGATCACCAATTTTCTTCTATTGTGAAGTTGTAGAGGTTGCGGCCCTAAGTGAGCTAGTGAGCTCCGTTGTTGGTCTTGCGACACCGCGAGAGATAACTTGCGAGTTCATTGAGTTCTAGTGAGAACTTGCACGGTTGACGATCTAGTGAGATCGGTCATAGTGAAAATCCTTCATAGTGTTGAAGGCGGAGACGTAGAGCAGTGGCTCGAACCTCGGAACATATCATCGTGTTTATGATTGCTTACTCTTTCTCTCTTCACTCTACTATCTCTTTACTTGCACACTTATATTGTTTACTTATTTGTAAGTATTTTTTGTATTGTGATTGGTATTTGGTAGGTTGCTAGCAAGTAAATTTTAATTCTGCACTATTTGCTATTTAGTATAGCCATCACGTATCCCCCCTCTAGGTGATTTACAGCTGAGTCATCATGCCGCAGTGCAAATTGGTTGTGAATTGAGAAGGGCAGGAATGGAGTTTTAGAGTTGGGATTTGGATAATGAATAGAAGCCAATGGCAACCCACCCAACTTGCTTTGGCATATTAGAGAGCTGGTTTTGTTCAATATGGTGGTTGATTTATACCCCAAATTTTAAACCAACTCCCTTTCCCTTGGTGAGCTTCTCTCTTTCTCTCTGTCTTCATAGTAGCGTTAGCTTTCTTCTTTGGGCACCCTCTTCCTTTTTTTTCCTTTCTCCTCCGCTCTTTTAGCTTGTGCATTTAGGAGACCAAGCAGTTAGTGTACCCATATGAATGCCTGCACACTGCCTACACTTTCTACTGGTTGTTTGCATTCTTTTGATGCTGGTTTTCTTGTACGTATTTTCGAACTATCTATTCATGTTAAGGAAAAGAAATGTAAAGGTATTAAACATATACAAGTTGCTAGCAACAAAGTACCAGCTGCAACTACTTCGGCCATTTCATATCGATTTCAAAGGGGAATGATCAGGAAAAAAAATGCGGTCAGCAGGTTCAGCTAATATGACAGCATTTCAGTTCCATATGAGTCCTGGCTGATATTCATTGAGTCTCATTTGGGTTTTTGGCTGATGTCTGTTAATAAACCCGAAAAGCTTTAAAACTGTTGAAGTTCTAAACCTTGTTGTCAAGTGAGCAATTAAATCAACAAGATTCCTGAACCAGTTCTGAAGAAAACTGGAAGTAAAAAATTGAAATTGTATAAAGTAAAGCCCATGCAATTGATATGCTGATCGCTTGCAGCCACCTTCCATTATTTGAAAACGATTCACTGTTGAAACAGTTTAGGGCCGGGATATAAGTTGGTATAACTGCCGGGTACAAAGTTTCCACTTTTATGTCTGTTGGCTGAAAACTTAAAACCGTTTACCTTAATTTAAAACAATAATTCAGTTTTAAGTTCAACATGTTTCAGTATTCAAACTCAAACCCTGTTTAAATTCTCTTGACCTATGTGGAAACTTACAGTTTTTCATATAAACCCCTACAACTAATACAGTAGCTTCAATTTCTCAACAACGTTTAGCCTTTTTTCCACCTGTTATGCTCAAAAGTTATTCTTTTCAAAAGTAATTTCATAGCAGGATTAGAATTTATTGAGACAGGTACGAAAGACTGAAAAAAATACAAATTTACTAGTGCTGCATTTAGTTTCAATTTAAGTAACATGCGGAAAGGTATTGATTGCGAATTGGTTGATGGTGATGCTTTATTATAATTGAGAAAAGTAATACATAGTCATCAATTGAGTAAAAACAATATTATTCACATAAAACAAACAAACATAAATGTAGATACTTATGCTATATAAAACCGAAACCGAGGCTGCAACTTATGAAACTACTGAAACTAGGCGAAACCATAACTTTCAGGTTAGATGAAAACTGAAACCGAGTTCTCAAACCTTGATGAGTGGTCGGGTAGTTGTCAATTTTGACTGATTAAGAGTATAACCAGTTATACTAAGATAATTTCATTTTTTGCCCAACTTCTTTTTATAATTACATTTTAATTTCAGCGACTGTTTGTAAATTTAGTTGACTCATTTTGTTCATTATTTACTGTCTTTTTATTCTTGCTGGTGCAAGGAGTGTCAAATAGGCAGTACAAGTTTTGAAGATTATGATTGTGCCTGCGCTTGAGTTTTTTCTGTTCAAGTGTAATGTGGATTGTTGAACTGGTGTTTGGTGCAATTACAGGATCTTTCACAACCAAAATCTGAAGTTAGCCCACCTGATGGGGTTTTAGCTGTTCCTCTTTTGAGACATCAGGTCTGGTTGGGTTCTACCTTAAATTTCGGAATGCTAATGTATCTGTTGGTGATTCTTTATATCTCACTCAAGCAGCATTTTTGGACAGCGAATAGCTCTGTCGTGGATGGTGCAAAAGGAAACTGCCAGTTTACACTGCTCTGGAGGGATCCTCGCTGATGATCAGGTTAGTTTATCCCTTGTTTTCTGCGTAATTTGGATTGTGCTATAGCATACAGACTTAGCTGCTTAACTTTCCAATTTGCAGGGGTTAGGTAAAACAGTGTCAACAATAGCGCTCATTCTGATGGAAAGATCTCCATCATCCAGATCTTCTACTGTGGTAAAGAAAGAGGATGAATTTGAAACCCTGAATTTGGATGATGATGATGATGATGATGATGCTGAGGTTAGTGTGATGAAGCAGCCATGTAATTCTATCCCGATGATGATGAGTAGGCCTATGAAAAAGAACTCTGTTATGGTGGTAAAGGGTAGACCAGCAGCTGGAACCCTGGTAGTGTGCCCGACTAGTGTTCTTCGACAATGGGCTGACGAGCTGCAGACTAAAGTTTCTAGTAAAGCCAATTTATCATTCCTGGTATATCATGGAAGTAATCGTACAAAGGATCCCAATGAGCTTGCTAAGTATGACGTTGTGCTCACAACCTATGCTATTGTTACTATGGAGGTCCCAAAACAACCACTTGTTGATAAGGACGACGAGGAGAAAGGGAATCAAGATGCATTCGGTGCGGCCAGTGGACTCTTAAATAGTAAAAAGAGAAAAGATCCTCCAACGTCTAATATGAAAAATCGGAAGGGCACGAGCGCAGTGGATGGGGCATTGCTTGAATCTTCTGCTCGCCCTCTTGGGCAAGTTGGATGGTTTCGGGTAATACTGGATGAAGCTCAAAGCATAAAGAATCACAGGACTCAAGTTGCCAGGGCATGCTGGGGGCTACGTGCCAAAAGAAGGTGGTGCCTGTCTGGCACGCCCATCCAGAATGCAGTCGATGATCTTTATAGCTATTTTCGATTCCTCAGATATGATCCATATGCGGCATACAAGTCCTTCTGTTCAACAATTAAGACACCAATCAGTAGGAATCCAACTAATGGATACAAAAAGCTCCAAGCTGTTTTGAAGACAATAATGCTACGCCGCACAAAAGGTGAACTATGTTTACTCGTATTGTTGGTCTTTAGCGTTTAAATTTCTGGAATTTAGCAGCTTTAGGGACAACACAACAACAACAACAACAAAGCCATTTGTCCCAAGTATTTGGGGTAGGCTACATGAACCAAAAGAGAATTACGCCGAATCGGGCACATGGATTAATTTTCTCCACTTATTCCTATCGAGCAATATGCCGTCATTAAGACCTTTGGCCTCTATATCTTGTCGTATCACCTCCATCCATGTTTTCTTCGGTCTCCCCTGCGCTCTTTTAACTTCCCCTAATTTGATACGCTCTGCTCGTTGGACTAACACATCTGTAGGTCTACGTCGTACATGACCAAACCACTGTAGATGGTTTTCTCTCATCTTCTCTTTTGTAGGGTTACGCATATCTTAGTACAAATATCCTCATTTCTCACCTTATATCTTCTCGTATGCACAGATCTCTCTCCATTTCTCACCAAATTTGCCCTAATTTAGCAGCTTTAGGGACGAGTTTTTTTGAACCCCCGGTGGGCCCCCTCCCAATTTGGTGTTGATATCCTCATTCCATGCGTTTATGATGATGAATTTCATATTTAGTTTGGCTAAACTTTATTTGCATAGGGCCAAGTAACTAATCATAATGTTACCTTAGCCGAACCAATTTGCTGAAGGCAAACTAAACCTAATCCTTTATTGAATCTAAACCAAAATTTTTCAACTTAAATCACCTTATTAGTTATTACACAAAGGAAACAGACCCTAAACCCTAGACTCATTCTTATAAGCATGTGGCGATGTTGCACGAACATGGCGATGTTGAAATGAACACGACAGGTAGACACATGACAAATTCATAAAAATACACACGACACGTGTGTCCGACACGCATGTCAGACACGCTTTGGACATGATACGGCTCCATGATAGGAGTGTTCGTGCTACATAGTGCGGCGCCAGCCGTCACTCATTGTTCCTATTCTTTGGAGGTGCTTACTGCAGGGCACAAAACAAGGACCACCGACCACACAATACAGATAGTGTGCTTTCTGTTCCCTTTCTATTCCTCTTTCTTTCTAGGGGCGGAGCCAGCATTCTAATTAGGGGTAGGGCTGCCCTTTGGTGGAGGGGTGGGAAAGAGGATTACAGATTTTTTTTTTTTGCAGTTTAGATGCATTATAAATTTGTATCAATTAAAGGAATCTTGCGGCCAGGAATCCTTTTAGTGATCCCTATTTAATTTCTTAAAATTTCAGTATTTTGGAATGATAGAAAGCTTATGGATTAGATGACTTGAAATATATAGACTATAATCATAATAGGCTACATTATGTTTATTAGCATTAGGGGGAAGTAATATTGGGTATTAATACTAGAAATATTGTGAATAAGCTAAAATTATGTTTATTAACATAAGAGGGATAGTAGTATTTGATATTAATATCTTTTGTTTTCACAGGCATTTGCAACAATTTCATTGTGCTGATGCAGCATGTTCTTTATCAGCAATAAATACATGTGGCCATCAATCTATTTTGAATGAAATGTAAAAAGTTATGTTTAAGTTTATTTCAATTGTAGGATTAGTACTTCTCTATGTATAGTCTTTTGGATCCAAATTAGATTATTGTTGTAACTTATGACTGGTAGAGTCCATTAGGCAATCAATCTGATGACTGGTAGATAATACTTGCCAACTTAGCTGGGGAATGTTATAGAATTGTAAGCAATTTAGATGGTGAATGATAGAGAATATTAGGCTTTTTATATTGCCATTCCCATTTGCAGTAGTTCCCTCCCATTAACCTACTTCTGTCTTCACATAATGCTATATTTTCTCTGGAGGGTATACATTACTAGGAGTTGGGTTAAACGACGGACATTCATTTTTCTATTACTTAACTTTAAACAAAAATGAATGAATGGAAAAGAAAAATGATAAAATTTGGTACGCTACCTGGTTTGAAATCCACACTTTTCAGTCTTACCCAGCTTTTGGGGATTAGTTTCAGATTATTCTATTAACAAAAGAAAAAGAGATAAAGGGGAAAGGAAAACTGTGAATACGTGTTGTTATTGATCGCTTTTTTGAATTCTTAGTCTCTTGAATGTGGTATTCATAAACTTTTCCACTAGTGCAGGTGCAGTGGGCTTTGAGGCCATAATTATCTTTCATTTATAAAGTAATACCTTCTTTCATTCCTGTGATTGAACTTCTCGTTTCCTGTGTACTTTCTGATTTTTATTTCGTATCTCTCTTTTATCTCATAAAGATGTGGATGAGGATTTTTCATATTATTATGCATTAGAGGTGTGCCACCAGACTCATATATTCATTATGTTCTTTTAGGGTTTCGTACTAATGCTGCTTTTCATGTGATTATACTGGATGTCATGTACTATTTCTCATACAATAATAATCAATAAATATGATTTGAATTTTTGGAATAGGAAGTTTCACTATTTCATTTAATTTTGGATACAACTTAGATTGCAACTGTAAAAATTTATGTTTTGGAGGTGGCAAGTCAAACTAATTTGCAGGTTATATTGAGGAGGATCTATGCAGTTGATCTGTATAAGGAGCTTCCGAACTTTACAGTAATTATACAACATTTGGAACATATGGATTGGGATTTTGCTGGTAACCAGAGGTCAAACTAAATTGAAGTGTCTAGCATAGGAACACCATTCATTGGAATTACGCCTGGAAATTTGTAAACCTATTGGATTGGGATCTTGCTGCAGGGTGTCTGTAAGAATTGGTAAAGTTCCCCAAGGCGAAAATTCTATTGAAATCTTAGAAACACATTGTTTTGAAAGTTTGGCAAGATTCGGTGTATTGTGCCATATGGAAACTATTTTACTCTCCTGCTTCCTCACGGATTGCAGTATTTCATTTCTCTTGAAATCCCTTTGGCTTTCTCTATTCAGTGTATATTGCACATGATTTCACTTCTTTGTACAAAAACTGGTTGGGTAGAAGTGGACCGAACTGGAATGAAGATGGGCCAATGCTCTTCTCCTTAGGCAATCCAGTACGGCTCTTGTGCAAGATAAGATCGGCTAGGGGGTTGGGGATTTTTGCTGACCTAAAACCTCTCATGCTTATATTGGTAAACTTAATAGACTATTTAACTGGAAGTAGTAATTTTGCAAATTGTACCTCACATCTAGTGTTATGCGTGTTATTTAGTGCACTTTTTGAGTGGGTATCTAGAAATATCTTAGTTGGCCTTATCTGATAAGTATTACTTTAGTGAAGGGTTTAAACAGTGCTTTTATAATGTAGCCATACTAAACAAGGCTTGAGTGCAGCAAGCGGACCTTTGGCCTCTCTGGTTTATTTATGAACCCACTAATACTGGGCTGGGCCTAATGGGTTTACATTATTTACATAATCAGTGCTAGTTTTTTATATATTTTTTATGATTTTCGAAATATGTTTGTGCCAAAGTTTGTGGATTCAACCATTTGTTTTATGAGAACATATTTTCGTTTACACCTACCTTCGTCAAGTCCCCCCCCTCCATGCGAAATTCCTTTGCCAGAAGTACGGAAGTGCGATGGGTTTTGCTTGATTTGTTTGATCATGTTATGTAGCGTAACACAACTTATCATAAAATGATTATTGGAGACCCACTCTAGGGTTCTTGTGCTGTAAGCTAAGGATTTATGATCGTGGTCTATGTCATGGCCTTAGCCAGTGCATGAGGTTTTCTTGATCTGTTTATAATGGGCCACACCCAGCTCAGACTTCTTGTACAAGTATTTTCTAGCCTCTTAACTTGAATGAGATTGTGAGGTTCTGCTCATTATTGTGGTGTCTATCCTAATATTGTTTGCAGTGGGGCTTTCTCTGTACTCTGTCAAAGGGTAATACTATCGGCATTGGGTTTGCTTTTATTCTTCATATGGTGGAATAACTTGTTATTCATTATCGTGAATTGTTTTCTTCTAGGCACTCTACTTGATGGTAAACCAATCATTAATTTGCCGTCAAAGACGATATCGCTAAAGAAGGTGGACTTCTCAATGGAGGAGCGTGAATTTTATTCGGCGTTGGAAGCTGAATCTCGAGAGCAGTTCCGGGTGAGTTCTCTCCTTCCAGCTCTTCTATAAACACCCGAAGTTGGCTTTTCTACATCTACTTGCACTGATGTTTTAAATAAAATATTGATCCGAGTTTTGAAGTATATATTGCAGAAAGATCCTCTGTTCAGTTGGAGATGTAGTTGCCTTTTTATATCACCACCTTTTCCCTTTTGTTCACTATTCTTCTTTTCTGTTTTCATTTTGTTACGCAACTCAGTTACATGTAAGTGTTGTTGATATTCTTCCTGTCTACGAACTGTCCTTTTGTGGGGAATTTGGTGAAGATTTCAAGTGGACATGTTTATTAAAGTGCTTCTTTTTCTTGGGCAGGAATATGAAGATGCTGGGACGGTCAAACAGAACTATGTCAACATCTTACTGATGCTTTTACGGCTTCGGCAGGCTTGTGATCATCCTCTTCTGGTAAAAGGTTTTGACTCAAATTCTAGTCAGAGGTCATCTTTGGAGATGGCAAAGAAACTCCCAAGAGAGAAAATAATTATTCTTCTGAGTTGTTTGGAATTTCTTTGGCAATTTGTACAATCTGTAGTGTAAGTGATCTTTCTCTCTCCCATAAAGATGGTATCTTTTATTCCTTTTGTTGCATACATTATTCTTATTTAGTTCTCGTGTTGATATATTCAGAGTATATGCAAATTCATATTGTTGCTTATTACCTGATGGGAAGTGATGAACTTTTTTGTTGCTAGGAAACCATTTAAGTAGATTGCATTCATCAATATCAGGATGCTTTAAACATATTCGGAAGTTAGAATTGGTTTTTCCCTATTGGACCAGCCTACTGTTTATTTGCTTTAAGAAGCATGCTAATGGAAACTTAAAATTGTAGATCAACACATAAAGT
>JAVJIF010007244.1:0-183796 GCA_038442645.1 Agave tequilana
TTGCGATCATTGGATCTGGACGCAGATTTTGATGATCTCCGCGTGGGGTTCATTTCTGCGTTCGAGTTGTAAACACTTATCATTTTCTTTCTGATCAAATATTATTCTCTTTTGCAGTGTGATATTCTTCCGACCCTCTCTCCAAAAAGTGTCACTTCGGGCACGTAGGTGTGTGCTGACCGCAATCTAACCTTCGTGTTGCAGAAGATTGCTCCTGTGACTACCGACAAGTCGAAGGAGCGAAGGAGAAGATCTCCAAAGTCGACATGAGGACCTTCCAGGAAATCATGACCGACGCAGATTTTGAGACGGATTCACGTATTCCGTTAAAGAAACCCGTCTTCTTCTTTGGGGACAACATTGGCGAGGATGGTAGCATCTTGCATGATGGTGATTATAAGTGGCTTCGCCAAATAGGGGTAGGAAATTTCTCTCTTCCAAATATGGAGAGAATGTATCCATTATCCTATCTCTAGCACATGTCTGTCCACCAGGCAATGGAATGGGAGCTTACCCGATCTGTCCCCAGTGTCTCTCTCCGCATATTAGGCGCCAGAAAGGTACACCCTGGCGGAAACGGGAAGGAAGTTTTTGGCTTGTTTCCTGGATTACTCAGGTCTGAGTACCCAGTAGGGGAAACTCCCTCAGCTCAGCACTACCTTCATCAATCAATTCATGAAGGTAGGGTGATTTTCCAAGTGACTTCCGCCGCTCGGGTGGGTCCATTCCTCCGACAAAGTCTGGTGGGGCAAGATGGTGGGCTTTGTCCTCGCTGAACTTGGAGGCCTGTTGGAACAAGTGGGATTGCGTCATGCGGTCAGGGCTGTGCAGTATGGCATGCCGCAAAGTTCCCATAATTTTTATGGGATCCTGGAGCACTACAACCCTTTGACGGGGACATTCTTCACCCCGGTCGGAGAAAAGAAATGGGCTCGCCCTGCATGAACTATATGAAGTTTCAAGGCTGGTCATGTGAGACCCCCTATGAAGAATATGTTTCCCACTTCTGAGGAGCTTCATCTTTTGAGGAAAGAGTGCCCCCAGATTTATGAGACCTACTGGGAAGTGCTATGTCACTTCCATATCTGCGGTCAAATAACCTCCTGGAGGACCAGGGAGTTAAGCAGATGTCTTGGGCGAGCTGCCTATTCAATGGTGTAGCTGAGAAAGATCACTCGGTGACCATTCTGGTCCCTAGCACCGACGAAGAGAAATCGCCGAGAGGATGATGCCTCTGTGAGTTCTTATACCACAGAGTCGAATGAAGAACACTTTCAAACCTGACACGGTTTTTGAAAGTTTTCATCATTAAGCCCGGGTCCCCATTTCTGACCGGGCGCTACTGTCGGGCTTCCTCATGTTGTGGCTGAAGCGCTGCGTAGTGCCGACACTGCCGCATGAAGTGATTGTTGCTGATGTGGTGTATCCGGCGGTCTTGTTGGCCTAGGCAGGTCCATCGCTTCTTCCGGCAATGGTGGCCGGAATCTAAGTGGATTACGGGCCCTGACTCAGAGCCTGTGCAAAGTGGAGGCCATCGTCGACTCCCAAGGTAGACCGGAGGTTGACTCGGAGGGGAGGCCGAGAGTAAAGACCCCTAACCCCCGGATCGAGCTTCCCTATATGTACCTAATGGCTTGGTACTTGATGCACTGCCTTCACTAATGACGTCGGTGTCTCAATCTGAAGGTTTATCTCTTTTGTGCAGAGGCTGAAGAGCTTGAGCTGGTCCCACTTCTATACGTTCTACGTTCGGAAATGTACTCTGAACGTTTCGAATTATCATCTCAACCGCTGCTTCCCCGATATTACTGGTGCATCTTATGGGGATAAATTTGCCGACCTTGAAGGTCCGAACAGCTTCACGAGATTGCCATCGGGAGTCTTCTGGTGGCTTATTAACATTCGGCCCGGGTATCTGCTCTTCCGGCAAGGGAACTCATGCACAATTGAGCCTTATATGCCGAATCATTTTTTCCCGACAGTTCGGTTACGATCAACTGTATGTCGGCAACCCTAACGCCTAACTTGCCTTCAGTGGGAATTTGTTCGAAGGTGCTCGGGCCTGGTATTACAGCGTGGCTGGGGGGACAAAAGCTCTTTTTAGCTTGCCTCACAAGACGCCAAACTGTTATGCAAGCCTTGGTTTCTACGCTTGGTACTTTCAGGCTAGCAAGATACCTGGCTACTCAATGGATCGCTCTTGCATCAAGAGCATTAATGCGTCTTATGAGAGCAAGTTGGCCTCCAACAAACGCATGCGAGGCATCGATGAACACCAGGCAGCTAAGAAAGAGGCCAGAGGGGAGATAGGGGTGGAGCCGAGAGCAGCAACACCTAGGGAGCAGCCTGCTAGAAGGCGTCGACAGGCGATGCCTAAACGTCCTCATGGCGCTACTCTCCAGGATGAGCCTGCCCCGAAGAAGGCCAGGAAAGACTCAGGGGCTGAAACTTCAATGCCTGAGGTCGTCCCTTCCGGTGTTAAGGGGCAGAGGGAGGAAGAGGAGGGGAAGATGAAACTCCCCTTGTTCACCCTCATGGATTGCGCAGCAGGGGTCCTGCGATTTTAGAAGAAGGGGAGCTTGCTGATGATCCCACTGCAACTGATGAGGCTGAGCAACTTGAGGCTGACCTGGTGGGATGGGATGATGTTGAGATTCCAGGGGGTCTCAACTCAGCCAGGGTCTTCTTCAGCTCAAGAGAGGAGAGATGAGGCACCACAGCCTGGGTCTCCTGCTGTATTGATGCCCAGCTCGAGGGTAGTCGATCCCAGTCCCACTACCAGGGTACTTGGTGGTAAGGTCTCGATCGCCGAGGCTTCTTGTGTTGCATTGTCGTCTTCATCGTCCGAGGAGGATGAATATTATTCAGGCGATGAAGTCGATTTTGGCGATGAACCCGCTCTTCCAAATCCGAGTAAATTCTCACATATTTCAGAGGAAGAAATATACGGGTGTGATCCGGTGATGGCGTCGTCACTAGCGGCAATTGCTCCTACTGAAGGTACTCTCTTTGCCTTTTTGACCCGGTTTCCCTTTTAACTAGGGAAAAGGTTCTGACGTTTTTTCCTTTAACTTTATGCTCAGGGTTGGCCGTGGACAGTGAGGCTGTGACTTCCTCCCATATCGAGAAAATGATACAAAAGCTGGCCCAGTAGGAGGACGTTGAGGCTCCTGCTACTGAAATGCCTCAGGAGAGGGCAATTATTGAAGTCGGGGAGACCTCAACCCTACAAGATTCGCCTAGGAATTCGCCGTCTTTGAATCCTTAGTTTGGTAAGAAAATATTGAGGCTTTGAATATTTTTCTTTTACTGTTATGGTTAACATTTTGATGATTTGCAGAGAGCGCTGAGTGAGCTCAGGCAGAGGATCTTGCGGCCAGCGTCGACCCAGAAGGCAATACAATTCAAGTCTCGACCGAGGGCTCCGAAGAGGTCAGGTTTACGGCTACTTCAGTCACCATGGAGGCTGCTACGACAGTAACTGCATCAGAAGTGTCGGCGACCATCTCAGTTTCAGTCGCACCTGTCGTTGACCCTACTCTTGCACGGGACGAATTGATTCCCATCCCTTGCCCTGTGATAGAAAGGGGATCTGGGAGCACATCAGCAGAATTCTCCCCAGCCAGTGATATCATGGAAGAACTGACACGTCAAATGGTGCAGCAGTTTTTTGCTTCCATCCGATCATGCATTGACCTCATCCTTTATGGGGGCAGTTCTTTCGAATTTGCCCGAGTGCTTCTCGAAAATTTGATCGAGAACATTGGTCATACTGGAGGTCCTTTGCAGGCTAGGGCATGCCTGATACTGGTGGAGCAGTTGGGAAGTGACTTGAAAGAGCTTAAGTCTCTGGAAGACACTAGTTCAGTACACGAGGCCCGGGCAACCCTGTATAGGCTTCTGGCTGCTCAAGAATAAGAGCGGAAGGAGATGGAGGAACAAATAGCTGAAGAGACCCGCCATCTCCAACATTTCTAGGTTGACCATCAAAGGCTGATTGGCGATTCAAGAGAATCTGAACTCGTCATGCAGAGCGCAGAGCAGGTTATTATCAGTGCTCGGGCCACCATAGCCAAGGCAGAGGCCTTAATTGCAATCAATGAGCAGAAGCTTGCCACCGTCAGGAAGAAGCTGGAAGAGCTGGAAGCTGCCAGGACGCAGATTGAAGAAAACCTCTCCACTCATTCCTCCAGATTGGAATCTCTACGAGCGCAACTGGCTGCGAGGAAATTCTTATCTGAGGAGGAGTTGTGGGTCCAAGCTCTCACGGAGGCTGAGAAAGCGCGTCAGCACGAGATATATCGCCTCTGAGAACAAATCTGTTCTTTGGCTAATCAAGATTATTAGCCTCCTCTTTTTTTTTAAGAAAAGAACACTCAATTCATCAAGAGTGTTCGTATTACTTTTATCATTTTTGGCTCAAATAATAAAAGTCTTTTGAAATTTTGCTCCATCTTCATTATTCCACTGTAGATGAATCTAATTTCTTAGCTGCAGTCTTTGAATGTGATTCTGACTAGCTGTGAATAATAAACTCAGGTAGGACTGAGTTCTTGGGCGGAACGTGGCCCTGATTTATAGGGGAGACGCGGTCCTAGGAAACGCAACTCTGATCTGTTAATTGAGACGCCGTTCAAGCTTGCGTGAAAAATGTGGCTTTGGTTATGGAAGGACGCGGCTCCCTGGACGCAGCCCTTAACTCTACCCAAATGCAGAATTCAGGATGCAGTGAGGACGGAGTTTTATGCTCCTCCAAAACTGACGCATAGATATGAGGACGCGACACTGTCTTAGTGGAGACGCGTCTCTAGATCCAGTGAAAACTCAAATTATATTGAGTTTATGATAGTAACGCAATTGTCGTCTTGCAATGTAGACACAGCTCCAGGATACCTGTGATACCTGTGAATGACATAGGCCTTCTCTGTTGTAGACACAAGTCTCAGGACGCAGGCTTTTCAATTTCAACATGTGACCCCCAGAATGGGTCCCTTTTTGCTGAGGGGACGCAGCTCTGAACCGCTTCGAGAGACACAGTCGCCGTTTTCGAATTCGCAAAGGGACGCCAGTTCCTGGACGCGGATCTCGGGCCTGCGTTTAGTGCAACTTTCCAGGCGTTACATGCAGCTTGTCATAAGGATTTCCTTAGATCTTTAAATGTCAAGTCGACGTTGTCGATTGGAGACTCGCATCATCCGATGTTTCTCGAAGCGGTAGTCCACACGTCAGCCCTTCATTGGGTTTAGGCATTAATGCTTTTAAATGCCAAATCGGCGCTGGCGGTTGGAGACTTGCGTCTTCGATGCTTCCCAAAGCGACAGTCCACGCGTCAGCCCTTTATTGGGCTTTGACATTCGTGCGGGAATTAAGGCTGACGGTCCTGATTAGCGAGCCATTAATTATGGGCTTTGTGGTTTGCCTATAAATAGGCTTCACCCCTTTCTTTTAACAGTCCATTGCTTAGACTATTTTCTCTCGAGAGCGAGTGCTCTGAGAGATTCCACCTTCTTCCTTCAAGGACTTTATCTGATGTTTGCCCCCATGGACGACGATGACCTAGAGCTTTCATGCTTTTGTTTAATCTCTCCGGAAAATTATCACTGTCAAGTGATTTCAAGATCAAAAAGCATCTCTTTGAGCACCCTTTATGTCCGCTCCTTAATGTAGAAAGTTCAACCCTCAACGGGTTATTCTGTGGGTATGACTTCCTGGTTTGCCATGAAATTTTCAGCCCACTGGGTTTCAGTTTTGCTATCTCTTAAAGAGATTCATCTTCTTGACCTTCTCCTGAAATCTGACTGGTGCGCCCATCATTTGGAAGTTGCGCCATTGAGACTTCAGATGGAGTGCACATTGATTGAGTGTAAACTCTGACTCAGAATCCTCTAGACGAGAGTATAATGGACTTTGCACCTCGACTGCGAGCTTTCCATACAGAGCTCGCGTCTGAAGCTGTAGACTTAGAAGAATTTCAACTCAGATCGAAGGTTTCAGACTTGAATTTAGCAACCCCTGTTTATCAAACAGGGAGATGGCAATTTTCGCGTCTGATTCTCTTCACGTCTCATATTTTAGACGCGGGTGCAAAACTAGACTGCGTTTGAATATGTGTTTATCACAACTTTGATCGCATCTATTTCTGTCGCAGCAGAATTTTGATTTGCTGCGCGGGTCATCCCTGCGTCTGAAATTTTCAACAATACCTGTGTCTGTCACTTAGTTCTTCTGTTGAAGTATACTAAACTTCAAATCTTCTAATTTTTGTTTGCTTCTCGCAGGTAGGCTTAATCATCCTTTTTCATATTCGCTGGGCCCATGAGAGAATATTTCGGCCAGCGAACTTGTTCGATGGTCGACCACTGGAGAAGACGTCATGGCTCCTGTTGGGTCGGAATGCATCCACTCCAAGGTACCATCACTCTCACGTCATGTGAGAGCCCACACCTACATCAAATAAAAGAGGGGTAGTCTTTGGTACCCATATCTTATTGGGTCCATGGGGGTTAGTACCTTCTCTAACCCAAACAAACTTCTTTGCTAAATTATCAACATGTATTCTATCATAGCAAGATTTAGCAAGGTGGCCCTTACGTCCACAATGTGTACAAGTGTACACATGAGCATACGTGTGATGGTGTCCGTGAGGAGCATGTGTATGCCGTGGATGGTGTGCATGCATAAAGGATGAAACTTGTTTCTTTCGAACCAAGGTTTCCAAACGTGAGTCGTTCATTGCACATAGGCTCATAGTGGAGCCCAAACAATCAACCTTCTTCTTAAGCAAACAAATATCATCATTAATCTTAGAAGAAGAAGTGTGGCATGCAATAGGTGAAGTGTGTGATACTACCATAGGATGGCAAACATGTGCATCAATCTTATTTTTCAAACAATCATTTTTCTTTAAACACACATCTAAATCATTTGAAATAGAAATAATTTTATTTTTCAAAGCAACATTCTCTTTTAAAACAAAATTAACTTTTGAAGACAAATTTTCATTTTTCTTCAAAATAACATGGCAATCATTTTTAGATTTTAAAAACTCATTTTCTTTTAAAATAAGGTCTAGTTGAGATCTCAATGAATCCCTTTCATTATAGATCTCAATCTTCTCTTGCAAAACATTGTTAAGTCTAGAATGCAAACTTTTATTTTCTTTTTCAATTCCTAGACTTTTCTTTTTCAACAAATTATATTTTTCAATTAATTTTTCACAAACAATTGATAGTTCTTCATTTAAAGCATAGGGATCAACATAATCATTTGAAGAACTAGCACAATCATTACTATCTAGTTGAGATTCTGAAAGTACCTCAAGGGAGTCATTCCTTTGGATCATCAAGCATTGTGAGTCGGACTCTCCACTAGATTCCTCTTCTTGTTGGATAGGCATTTGAAGCTTGGAGGTGGTGGTTGTTGTCAACTTGTTCCACACTGCAAAAGCGGAATCAAGGTTAGAAACACTCAAAAGATATTCTTTAGGAAGTGTGCTTCTAATGGCCTCAAGGGCTTGTGCATTGGCCCCTATATGCTTGCTATCACTAAGGAAGGATTCCTTGGTAATGGCAAGGTGAACCTTGTAACCTAGGGTTTGTAAATAAATGGACATCTTAGTCTTCCAAACAAGAATGTTGGAAGGGTCAAAATTAGGTGGGGTCATGAAGTCCATGGTAAACTATATGTGTGTGCAAACAATAGATTAGCCTAAAATGAGGATCTTTAACTCTAGGTTGTTAGACCCAAAATCAGAGTACTTGGCTCTGATACCAATTGAAAAACACCTAGAGGGGGGGTGAATAGGTGTAAGTGCTAATCTAGTGAACTAAATGCGCTAAATGCGGAAGCTAATGCAAATTTTGCAATCACACTTAATACAACCAACAAGTGTAGCCGAATTCCCCGTTAAGGGCTCTGGACTAACTCCTCTTGATTCCCCTTGAATGGGTTGAGGTACTATGTGAAGCTCTTGTGGTTAAGTATAAGTGAGGCACACACAAACAACCAAGCATATATAAGATATAGCAATATAAAATATGCAAGGCACAATGCAAGCAATGTATGATATGAATAAAGAATGATGCTTTTGTTTAGACGGGAAAGGTGTTGTATTGTGGAGTATAATTTGCACACAAAATATATTCAATAAAAAGAGATAAGGTTTAGATTCAACCTCAAGTGCTTTGATCACTCCACAAATGTATTCCAAATGATTAATGTACCCTTTCCTATCTCCGTTATAGCATGGGCTATACCGAGTCGATTCTCAGGGAGAGCTTGCGATGGAAGTGTTACGGTTCGTAGTGAAGAAAGAAAACGAAGATTCTTCTTTGTCTTAAAAGAATAAAAATGAATTGGAGAAAGAAGTAAAAGAATTGGTGGATTTGTTCATGATGGAAAATGAAAGAAATCAAAAGGGGATTTGCTTGAAATAAAACTAAAAGAATGAAAACTTTGTAGAAGATTTGAAGATGGAAAAAAAACTATGACTAGCTAACCTTACTACCTTGCTAAAAACTTACTAAACTCCGTGATGGTGAATGCGTGCCTCATGTTGATTCATCGGTAAAGATTTGTCTTGCGTGTTGGTCTAATTACTTTCCCACTTGAATGACGGGTGATCACTCTTGGACTTTTCTTGTAGCCTCATAGATGTCATTGGCCTACAATTAGACTTTCAATAATGGAATCAAAAGAGCTACACTCAAGGGATGCTAAGGAAGAAGATACAACATTCATTAATTGAAGTAAAGAAGTTTCACAACAAATAGCATATTGGTGATCCATCTCCATGTTCCATCACAACACTTATTCTAAAGACAAGGCTCTAAATGAGGCACACATGAATCATATGGAATTACAACAAGACTTGCCAAGCAATGAAAGTACCCCATCGGAGAAGAGAAGACCATACAACTTGCAAGATTAAAGATAGCAATCACCCATGAGTTAGTAGTTAGCAAGGTTATTGGTTAGCTAGTTCATGTTAGAAAAGTTAGCTACTAGCCATAAGAAAAGAAAAGCAAAGCAGGAATTAAATTGCAAGTAAAGTAAAGCTAGAAGTAAAGAAAGCAAGTAATACTAGAAAATGCTCAAGTAGAGAAGAAGAGAATGGATCAATCCTTACTTCACAAGTTGTCACACCTTGGTATACACAAGCTTTCTCTCTCTTATAACTCTCTTTTGCAGAATTTCTAGGGAGGAAGAAGAGGGAGACTAAAACCTAGAGATACTAAAACAAAATACAAGACTTTTCCCTAATTTCTCCTCTCTCTTCTCTCTACACCCTTTTCGCAAGCCCTGGTCCTATATTTATAGCCTCAGAGAGAAGGATCTAGAGCCCAGTTTGTTGGAGAGAAATCCGGGCTCCAACAACCCTGTAACTGCCGCAAATTGGCGGCAAAATCCCAGAAATTGCGGCAAGATCAAGGCCGTTGAGGCCAGATTTTCTGTTACGAATTTGTTATGAGTTTGTTAGCCACGTGGACCTTCTAGAAGTGTGAGCTGGCGCATAGAATTCTCCAGATCCTGGGCTCAAACTTGGGCTCTCTTTTGGGCTTTGAATTAATCTCTTTTAATTATTGCTAATTAAAGAGATTTTGGGCTTTTTCTTATTTCAGATGTGGACCTGCAAAAATAGAGAGAATATGAGTAAAAATCATATTTTTATTTGTAATATGCATGGGAATAATGTGATAAAATATGCAGAATTGAATACCAATCAGCTTTGCACAAATAAAAGAGAGAGAGAGTTGAGAGACAATGGATTAAACGCAAAGGCCAAGATATGTTTCGAGGTTCGAGCCCCTAGCTCTACATCCCCGCCTACACCACCGTGTAGGATTTCCAATCCACTATAGGAGTACCGAACTCCTCTCTCAATGCCACCGAGTCAATACAACCACAATTCACCTCTACCGAAGAGGGATAAGGCCCGTTTCCAATACAAACACAATCACCTCTACCAAAGAGGGATCCAAACTAATACCACTCCGATCAACCTCTGCCAAAGAGGGATACACAAAAGCAAGGACGGTTTACAACTTAGAGGCTTAACCTCAAATACTTCTCTTTTCCCACAAACAATTGATCCTAATAGAATAGGATAGGTGATAGCTCAAGTGTGGAAAAACTAGAGTTTTGAAAACAACAAACTCAAAGAAAAATACTTGGGAAAACTCTTGGTAAAAGATATAAATGAAGAACAAACCAAATCTCCCAAAATACTATTTTCTTTGATTTTTCAAAAACTCTAAAACAAAAAAGATGAATCCTTTTTGGCACTTCAACTCTTTTGAAAACTTGTTTAAAACACTGAAGAAGTCAGGAAATTTTGGCTCTTAAAATCTTAGCCAAAATTCCAAATGAATGGGGTTTATATAGGCCAAACAGAAAACTAGCCGTTAGGCTGATGTGGCAGCCTGACAGGCGAACGGTCGACCGGAACGGTCGACCGCCAACAGTCTAAAATCCGACCGTTGGAGCCTCCGGTCACCGTCCCGGTCGACCCAAACAAACAGAGAGCTCTGCTCTCAGACCCGGTCGACCCTGACGGTCGACCGACCAATGTCTGCCAAACGTGCACAGATCTGTGCACGTCGGTCGACCGACTTCATCCCAAGTCGACTACTAAACTGACTTAGTCGACTGGTTGAAGCCTGGAACAGAAAACTGGGTCAGAAAAACAGTTTAAAAATATTTTGAAAAATCTTTTAAGTCTTCTAAAAATCCACAAAACTTGTTTTAACATTTTATATTAAAACACAACAAGTGATAAAAATTTCAAGACATATATCAATCATATCAATTCATTTTTGAGTCTTGCAAATTTTATCAAAAACCAACACTTGTATTTTTATCAAACTTGATTTTTCAATACATGAATAGGGAAGTCAAAATAAGTTGTATAAGTCATTTAAGCATGTATGTATAACTAGAATATATCTACTATACATATAAACCATGTAAACTTGTTTTGATCAATCTATTCATGAAAATCAAAAACCAAACATAAAACGTGTGTGTGTTGTGCACTTGAGCATATCAACTATACTAAGCTGTACAAATTGGATCTAAAACACACTAAACTATGGATACCTAAGTCTTCTTGACGATCTTCATCTTCAAGGTGACTCGATCCACAAACACCGTGATCCATGAGCTAGGCAAGGTATGATCTTGATGCTTTGGCCCTGGAATCACCATGAAAAGCTTCTAAACTCCTTATTGAAGCTAATCATCAACTAATATCTTGGTTAATGAATCTGAAACTTAAAAACACAAGAATATTAGTAAACATAACTATATGAGTTAATCATCATCAAAACTAGGGTGGAAGGCCTTTGGGCCAACAATCTCCCCCTTTTTGATGATGACAAAACTCATGGAGTTATATATGCATGGATTAAAGTTAAGATTCAAAGAAGCTCCCCCTTAACTCATGCATAAACAAATAAACAAAAGATATGCAATGAATGTACATAAACATGTATGCATCAACATGCATAAAACACATAAACATGTTCTAGAAGCTCTAGATACCAATTAAATTAATAAAACATTAACAAAAACACTAGATGCTCTAGATACCAATTAAACTTAATATATCCAAAAACATAAGTATGCATATAAAACACAAATTATTCTCCCCCTTTTTGTCAATCATCAACAAAGGGGTAAACAATCAAAACAAAAAAATGAGGGGTAAAAATCTTTCTCCCCCTTTTTGTCAATCAAAACATAAAAAGTAATGTTCTCCCCCTTTTTGTCTAAAACAAAAATAAGGTCAATAAGGGGTGACAATCAATTAGGATATCAATTGAAAATATGTCAATGAAACATCTTGATACCAATTGAAAATAAACAAAGATCAATAAATGTTATATGCTATATACATTCATGAAGAGGAAGACGCTAAGTTAGCTTCCTTACACATATGCATTACATGAAAGAGGGATGTTAAGCCCTAATTCACATAACACACATTATGTAATGCATAAGAGGAGATGTGAAGCTCCTCCTACACACGTGTACCACATAAAGAAGAGATGTTAAGCTCCTCAATATAAGATACACTCAACATGAATCTATATGTGGAAGAGATATTAAGCTCTCCTTGCATATAGTAAATATTAATCAAAACTTTTGTATTTATCTTTAAACAAAATTTTTAGATACCAATTTAAAACACAAGACATCTTGATATCAAAAGAAGGTATTTTTCTTTTAAGAATATAATATCAATTTAAACTTTTTATTTTCTATCATAAAGTACGGGAGTGGAAATACAAATACCAATTGAAATATGAAAATCAAATTTTCTCCCCCTTTATGAAATACCAACAAAAACTATGCGTAGTCTTGAAATAAGATACCAATTGAAAACTAAATCAATTGAAATAAAGTGAAGCTCAAGCTCTAGCATAAACAAGATTTGTGCTCAAGATATATAATAGCACAAATAAAACAAGTATATGTGTATGAAATAGAATGAGTACCAATCACTAATAGATGATACCAATTGAAAATATACATACACAAACACATATGAGTATACAAAAGAATCAAGATTGATACCAATTGAAAGAGTTCAATGATACCAATTGACATAACAAAAAAAACATGGTATAACTCATATTACTATACCTCCCAATCACGGTTCAAGTTTTAAATGATTTTCATTTTAAAGCATACATGAACATGATCTCTCATCCATCCTCCCATTAAGGGTAGGGTTTTCAAAAATAAATTTGAAAAATAAGCTTTGTTGAAAAACTCTACCAAAATGAAGAATACCGTAACTAGTTAAATGGAAAATCTTTTAAACTAGTACGAAATCCTTCAAGTAAGGAATAAACTAAAAATAATTTTCATAAAACACATGTAAATCACATAGCACTTAAAACACTCAATATTCAATAAAGTCCATACATGCTCATGAAAACATACTCATGAGAAATATTTTAAAAATGGTGAGTGTACAAGTAATGTGTGACATGGCATTATGAAATATCCAATTAAGCTCAAAATTCCTTGAAACAATGAAAGTCATCAAAATTATTTAATCTTCAAGGTATATGTATGTCTTATACAAACTAAAGCATACATACATATCCAAAACACAACGAGTCCACAAAATATATATGCATGAAGGCACGTGGCTCAAAAAGGATAAACATGTATATCTAATAGTTTGGACAAGATAGACATATACATGAAGTTAAACAATTAAACACAAAATTAAGAAAAACTAAATCTTCACCAAAACAAATTTCATTTCAAGGTATATTTATGAATTGTCAACACAATGAGTATACATACATATCCCTAAACACAATTGAGTCCATATATAGATTTGCATGAAAGGCAAATGACTCAACGGGTATACATGTATATTTTAAGTTTGGCAATACAGACATATACATGAAGTGAAACACACAATCATAAAACAAATCCAAAAATAGGAATACAAGTTTAAAATGTATGAATCATCAAAACTAGACTATACTAGCACATCTAATGGGTTCAAATAAGCAATCAAGCCCAAACATATATAGATTTATTTGTGGCCCACTATATGCACAAGTATATACCTAGTTTTAGTGAAAACTAACATCTAAACATGTAATCAAGACATGAAGCATAAAAAAATATAAAAATCATCATGATAAACAAAAACATGATTATTATGCAAATTCACATGTTATTAAACCTAAGATAAACATGATAGCTAAACAATGGTGAGAACACTAAAATAATGGTCCATATTAAACATGGGTGTCTCAAAATGCTAAACATGTATGTCAAGGATTTAATAAACATGGCATTATCATAATAATCTACAAACAATAAAACATGCTATATATGATAAACATGGAAAGCGTGTAAATAAAACGGGAGTAAAAGATTGTCACCAAACCGAAGAAGCAACTCTCCTTGTCTCCAAAATGTGGTGGTCATCTCCACCAAACTTTCCTTGAAAGTGATGCATCCAATAGATTTCCATGAAGCTCGGAACGCATCCACTCCAAGGTACCATCACTCTCACGTCATGTGAGAACCCACATCTACATCAAATAAAAAAGGGTGGTCTTTGGTACCCATATCTTATTGGGTCCATGGGGGTTAGTACCTTCTCTAACCCAACAAACTTCTTTGCTAAATTATCAACATGTATTCTATCATAGCAAAATTTAGCAAGGTGGCCCTTACGTCCACAATGTGTACAAGTTTACACATGAGCATACGTGTGATGGTGTCCGTAAGGAGCATGTGTATGCCGTGGATGGTGTGCATATATAAAGGATGAAACTTGTTTCTTTCGAACAAAGGTTTCCAAACGTGAGTGGTTCATGGCACATTGGCTCATAGTGGAGCCCAAACAATCAACCTTCTTCTTAAGCAAACAAATATCATCATTAATCTTAGAAGAAGAAGTGTGGCATGCAGTAGGTGAAGTGTGTAATACTACCCTAGCATGGCAAACATGTGCATCAATCTTATTTTTCAAACAATCATTTTTCTTTAAACACACATCTAAATCATTTGAAATAGAAATAATTTTATTTTTCAGAGCAACATTCTCTTTTAAAACAAAAATTAACTTTTAAAGACAAATTTTCATTTTTCTTCAAAATAACATGGCAATCATTTTTAGATTTTAAAAACTCATTTTCTTTTAAAACAAGGTCTAGTTGAGATCTCAATGAATCCCTTTCATTATAGACCTCAACCTTCTCTTGCAAAACATTGTTAAGTCTAGAATGCAAACTTTTATTTTCTTTTTCAATTCCTAGACTTTTCTTTTTCAACAAATTATATTTTTCAATAATTTTTCACAAACAATGATAGTTCTTCATTTAAAGCATGGGGATCAACATAATCATTTGAAGAACTAGCACAATCATTACTATCTAGTTGAGATTCCGAAAGTACCTCAAGGGAGTCATTCCCTTGGATCATCAAGCATTGTGAGTCGGACTCTCCACTAGATTCCTCTTCTTGTTGGATAGGCGTTTGAAGCTTGGAGGTGGTGGTTGTTGTCAACTTGTTCCACACTGCAAAAGCAGAATCAAGGTTAGAAACACTCAAAAGATATTCTTTAGGAAGTGTGCTTCTAATGGCCTCAAGGGCTTGTGCATTAGCCCCTATATGCTTGCTATCACTAAGGAAGGATTCCTTGGTAATGGCAAGGTGAACCTTGTAACTAGGGTTTGTAAATAAATGGACATCTTAGTCTTCCAAACAAGAATGTTGGAAGGGTCAAATTAGGTGGGGTCATGAAGTCCATGGTAAACTATATGTGTGTGCAAACAATAGATTAGCCTAAAATGAGGATCTTTAACTCTAGATTGTTAGACCCAAAATCAGAGCACTTGGCTCTGATACCAATTGAAAAACACCTAGAGGGGGGTGAATAGTGTAAGTGCTAATCTAGTGAACTAAATGCGCTAAATGCGGAAGCTAATGCAAATTTTGCAATCACACTTAATACAACCAACAAGTGTAACCGAATTCCCCGTGAAGGGCTCTGGACTAACTCCTCTTGATTCCCTTGAATGGGTTGAGGTGCTATGTGAAGCTCTTGTGGTTAAGTATAAGTGAGGCACACACAAACAACCAAACATATACAAGATATAGCAATATGAAATATGCAAGGCACAATGTAAGCAATGTATGATATGAATAAAGAATGATGCTTTGCACAAATAAAAGAGAGAGAGAGTTGAGAGACAATGTATCAAACGCAAAGCCAAGATATGCTTCGAGGTTCGAGCCCCTAGCTCTACATCCCCGCCTACACCACCGTGTAGGATTTCCAATCCACTATAGGAGTACCGAACTCCTCTCTCAATGCCACCGAGGCAATACAACCATAATCCACCTCTACCGAAGAGGGATAAGGCCCGTAGCCAATACAAACACAATCACCTCTACCAAAGAGGGATCCAAACAATACCACTCCGATCAACCTCTACAAAGAGGGATAAACAAAAGCAAGGAGGGTTTACAACTTAGAGGCTTAACCTCAAACACTTCTCTTTTCCCACAAACAATTGATCCTAATAGAATAGGATAGGTGATAGCTCAAGTGTGGAAAAACTAGAGTTTTGAAAACAACAAACTCAAAGAAAAATACTTAGGAAAACTCTTGGTAAAAGATATAAATGAAGAACAACCAAATCTCCCAAAATACTATTTTCTTTGATTTTTCAAAAACTCTAAAATAAATAAGATGAATCCTTTTTGGCACTTAAACTCTTTTGAAAACTTGTTTAAAACCTGAAGAAGTCAGGAAATTTTGGCTCTTAAAATCTTAGCCAAAATCCCAAATGAATGGGGTTTATATAGGCAAACAGAAAAACTAGCCGTTAGGCTGATGTGGCAGCCTGACAGGCGACCGTCGACCAGAACGGTCGACCACCAACGGTCTAAATCCGACCGTTGGAGCCTCCAGTCGACCGTCCCGGTCGACCCAAACAAACAGAGAGCTCTTCTCTCAGACCCGGTCGACCCTGACGGTCGACCGACCAATGTCTGCCAAACGTGTACAGATCTGTGCACGTCGGTCGACCGACCCGGTCGACCGACTTCATCCCAAGTCGACTACTAAACTGACTTAGTCGACTGGTTGAAGCCTGGAACAGAAAACTGGGTCAGAAAAACAGTTTAAAAATATTTTAAAAAATCTTTTAAGTCTTCTAAAATCCACAAAACTTGTTTTAACATTTTATATTAAAACACAACAAGTGATAAAAATTTCAAGACATATATCAAGCATATCAATTCATTTTTGAGTCTTGCAAATTTTATCAAAAATCAACACTTGTATTTTTATCAAACTTGATTTTCAATACATGAATAGGGAAGTCAAAATAAGTTTGTATAAGTCATTTAAGCATGTATGCATAACTAGAATACATCTACTATACATATAAACCATGTAAACTTGTTTTGATCAATCTATTCATGAAAACCAAAAACCAAACATAAAACGTGTGTGTTGTGCACTTGAGCATATCAACTATACTAAGCTTTCCAAATTGGATCTAAAACACTAAACTATGGATACCTAAGTCTTCTTGACGATCTTCATCTTCAAGGTGACTCGATCCACAAACACCGTGATCCATGAGCTAGGCAAGGTATGATCTTGATGCTTTGGCCCTGGAATCACCATGAAAAGCTTCTAAACTCCTTGTTGAAGCTAATCATCAACTAATATCTTGGTTAATGAATCTGAAACTTAAAAACACAAGAATATTAGTAAACATAACTACATGAGTTAATCATCATCAAAACTAGGGTGGAAGGCCTTTGGGCCAACACCATCATGGGCTTCTTTCAATATCTCATGTGCCTCCTCTGGTGAAAGGCAGCGGAGCAACATCCCGTCATGCGATCGATGACACAATGTTCGCGTAATTGCATTATAGTAGAATTTGGGGGCTTTCCTACGAATGGCAGCCGCTTCTTTGTGTCCTCAGGCAGGATGCCATACAAGACATAATCAATGTAAGGGAATCGTCAGTCTCTAGACTCTGGACCGGTTGACGACTCGAGAACTTCTTTGTCTTGACGATCACCTGTTGGCTCCTGATAGTCCTCAAGAGCAATTCTCAGACAATATAGGTCATGGCTGTGGATAAATATTTTCTCTACTGTTCCGGCCAGAAGAGCTAAGGAGGCAGCGAGGGATGCCAGTGCATCTGCATGCGCATTTTGCTTGCGTGGTACATGGTCAATGTAGAAGTTTGTGAACCTCTCGGCCATGCGGACAGTTGCATTATAATAGGGTACTAGATCTTCATGTCTGACTTTGTACTCCCCGCAAACTTGGCTGACGATGAGCTTAGATTCACCATATGCCTCGAGATTTTTAACGCCAATCTCATCGACGAGTTGCATCCCAATCAAGAGGGCATTGTACTCCACTACATTGTTGGAACAAGGCTCGATTAATGAGACAGCTTGAGGAATCACATAATTCTGTGGGGAGACGAGTACTACTCCTACTCCTGCCACTATATGTCCTTTTGGGTTTGTTCTCGATGCACCGTCAAAGAAAAGCTGCCACACTTGTCTTTCGAAGGATGTCTGAGTCTGGCAGGCTTCAGCGACCTCGTCTGGGAGATCCTCGTAAAGTTTGGCTGCCCTTGGATCTGGATGCTCAGCTAGGAAATCCGCCACCGCTTGTCCTTTAATGGCCTTTTGTGGTAAAAAGTGCATTTCATATTGGGATAGCAATATAGCCTATTTTGCCAGTCGGCCGTTTAACGATGAAGGCTTTGTCATAAGTAACCTCAGGGGGTTGACTTTTGATATGACGTTTATAGTTTGGCCTACTAAATAGTATCGCATTTTCTGAATAGCAAACACCAATGCCAAACATTCCTTCTCGATCGGGTTGTACCGATGCTCGGCTTCGATCATCGTTCTACTCAAATAGTAGATTGCTTGCTCTCGTCCTTGATCATCATTCTGAGTTAGTAGAGCTCCTAAAGAATGATCCATCGCTCGAACGTATATCAGGAAAGGTTTTTCAGACACCGGAGCTGCAAGGACTGGCGGTTGTGTGAGGTACTGTTTAATTTCCTCAAATGCTTGTTGGCAAGCGCTGTCCCAAATGAACGAAACACCTTTCTTCATTAATTTGAAAAAGGGTTGGCATCTTCCAGAGAGATTTGAGATAAACTTCGAATGTATGCCAATCGTTCTTGCAATCCCCTGAGCTCCTTGAGGTTTCTCGGAGGTTGCATCTCCTGGATAGCGTGAACCTTTTCTGGGTCCAAACGAATCCCCGTAGAGGTCACTACAAACCCTAGGATTTTCCACTGGCCACCCCCAGGAAGGACTTGGTGGGGTTCATCTTCAATTGATGGGCCCGCATGATGTCGAAGACAACCTTTAGATCAATTATATGATCACTTTTAGCGCGGCTTTTTACTGCGATGTCGTCAACATAGCATTCCACTGTTTTGCGCATGTGTTCGTAGAAAATGGCATTCATGGCCCTTTGATATGTCGCCCCTGCATTCTTTAATCCGAAGGGCATGACGGTGTAGCAGTATACCCCCAGTGGTGTCCTGAAAGAGGTATGTTTTTCGTCATCAGGATACATTTTGATTTGATTATATCCTGAAAATCCATCCATGAAGGACATTCGCTCGAATCCACATGTATTGTTAATCATGATATCTGTGATTGGCAGTGGAAATTCATCCTTGGGACAGGCCTCGTTTAGATCATGAAAATCAATGCAAATCCGGATATTTCCGTTCTTTTTAGCAACGGGGACGATGTTGGCTACCCAATCATGATGTTGTTCTTCTCTAATGAAGCCAGAGTCTATAAGCTTTCTGACTTCTGATTGAATTGCCTCCATTATTACTGGACGGAACCGTCGCTGTTGTTATTTGACGGGCTTTACGTCCGTATTAATGTTGAGGCGATGCACATCCACTTGAGGATCAAGTCCAGGCATGTCTTCATAATTCTAGGCGAAGACGTCTATATATTCTTGTATAAGAGATATTAGACCCTTTTTCTCCGAAGGTGACAGACCTTCGCTTATAAAGA
Organism: Agave tequilana; assembly: GCA_038442645.1. NCBI lineage: Eukaryota > Viridiplantae > Streptophyta > Magnoliopsida > Asparagales > Asparagaceae > Agave > Agave tequilana. Next base: position 19,579 of record JAVJIF010007244.1, read on the forward strand.
TGGGCTTAGGATTAGCCTTATCTCCTAAATTGATCTGAACAACCTTATCTTCTGTGGGTGGCTCGCGCTGTTCAAAACGGGTATCCCAAAGAGCATTTAAGTGTTTGATCCAAGGATCTGTATCAGATTGGATCATTTCTTCATCTCCGTCTTTCAGGTGGCTTGTTGAAACCATATTCACTGAAAGTTCTCTGAAGATGTTGCCGACACTAACATCTGACTCCCACGATGACGTGCCCGATGAGTAATCATGGCATAATGACTCTTCAAACTCAGAAGCTGATGGGATCAGAGTTGATACATAGCCCAACCCCCTGCGAGTCCGATGATAATAATCAGGGGTTTTCCCTTTTGGTACAAAGATCGGAGTAGTGTTCTCCTTCCTTTGTCGAAATTTAACCCTGGACCATTCGTCAGATCATACCCCATGCTTTCCATCATTCTGAGTGCCTTTGGCTCATAATGACCGAACTGAGGGTATTCCTCCTCGCCTTCTGATTCTTCACAAGTCATTAGTTCAGATTCAATTCGTCTGAAAAGAATTGATCTTTAGCCTTTCCGTCTCGCTGGAACCATGAATATGGATTCTTGCGCATTACCAGCATCTCGGTGCGTTTCGAAGGACGACTTCACTGGTACATGCAATGATGTCAAAGCACCCATTGCCGACCAGAGATCATCATCCACCTCGGTACTAGTGTCCAACGACACTTAGTCAGAAGCAAATACAGAGAAATACGCTAAATCTAATTCTTCATTAATATACCATCCGCCTACATCATCGGTGGTATTATCAACATCGAGCTTATTAATGCCCGTTATAAGTGGATCTAGTTCCCACATGCATTCTTCTTTTTCCGGCTCGGTGTCGGCTTCATTACCAGAGTCGGGCTCCTCTGGTTGCGGGGTTCATCTGTTTCCACAGAGTCCTGATATAGGAGAGAATCTGTGAAATAATTCTCGACTCCTTTGAACGGATGCCTTTCGGCAATCAACGTTCGCACTTTTTCACTCTCGTCGATGTATATCATGACTTGATGGAGAGTAGAGGGAACAATAGAATTGCGATGAATTCATGGTCGTCCCAACAGCAAATTGTAGGAGGTGTCAGCATCTATCACGTAGCATGTCACCTCCAACCTTAGGTCCCCAATCTGGCATTTGAGCTTGACCTTCCCATTGGACGGGTACTATTGGCATTGAACCCATAAATAGTAGTCTGGGTGGCGCTCAAACGGTGAGTAGGAATCCCTAGATGTTGCATGACTTGGCGAGGCATAATGCTCAATGCGGACCCGGGATCTACCTAAATCGGTTCACCTCTGATGATCCAATATACCCTGCGAAGTAAAGGGGTCGATCATGTTTCCCTTTGACTTGCATATCATCTGCCGTGAAGGTAATGCAGGGAACATTTTGGGAGGTATGGAGGCAATCCTCTACATCTTCCTCCTTTGGTCTGATTGGCACCTAGTCATGAAAGCCTCAGCATTAGCGAGGGCCTCTTGTAGAGCTTCTCTGGTTGATTTTGATAGCCTGAGGAGCTCATAAAGAGTAATTCGGGCTGGGATATTGGCCAGTTGAGTCAGGACATCGAAACGGTAAGGCGCTGCGGATCCTTCCGCGATGTCTTTCGAGAGGACTCTGGAGAACCGGAGCTCTTTCTGTCTTTTCACGGGCTGCTTTGGGGAAGACTTGGCTGACTCTGCAGCGGGTTTTGGAGGAGTTACCACCATTTCGTCATACTTTTTCAAATATGACTGACCCAAATGGGTTTCCGCTACAAGTTGGTTGGGTTCTGTGGCCAGAGCTAACGTTTCCTCTTCTGAATCGGTCAGTAAGGGAACATCAGTCTCCGCTTCCTAAGAAGAGGCACATACCACATTATAGGATGAAGCCTTAGCTTTGCCTTTGGACTTCCTGCTGGTTACAGTGGTCCATTGCTGGCCATCCAGAAGGTCGGGATGAACCCACATGACTTCTCCCCGAGGTGTGGAAACGGGTACCAAGCCCTTCTCTTGCTGTTGGTGAGGGTCCGTGTTGACCATTCTCAGCTCTCCTCTTGGGACAGGGACTACTCCAGAGGGTGTTGGAGGTTGTCTTCCAAACTGGAGAAATGACGTCATATTGGCCGCCACCTTCTTCTGCTCTGGACGGAGTTTTAATACCTTCGCATCAATCAGAGCCTGAAGGATGTCCTTGAAGACATAACAGCTCTTGGTAGGGTGTCCCAGCATCCTGTAATACAAGCAGTAGTCGGGATTATCGGTTTTACCGACTTCTTTAGGGCGCCTAGCTTCAGGAAGCTTCAGTCTGTTGCTCTTGTTGAGTAATTTGAAGAGCGAGTCGACATGTTCATCCTTGAAGGAATACTGCTTGCTGGCGTGTGGTTAGCTTGAAGAGCCACTTCCCTTGACCGGTTGAGATTTGACGGGAGATTTGGTCCCTGTCGCCAAGTTATCCTTCCTTTTCGCTTAGAGGGGTGTGTCTGGCGCACGCCTTGTTGACTTCTCAGGTCGGGTTTGTTTTCTTCTGTCCTAACTCGAGCGACAATTTCTTCAGCCTGTTCACCTTGTTGGATCAACTGCTTTCAGGTGCGGCTTTCGGCAACTCCTATTTGGGCGAGGAGTGAGGTTTGTAGATTATGGCGGCATGTTTCCACCAGGGTGACCTGGGTCATACCGCTTGGACATCGGAGTGCCACATTTCGAAATCTTTCTACGAAAGACTTGATGGATTCTCCTTTTCGCTGTTTGGTGGCCAAAAGGGTTGGCATGGTGACCTCCGAGTCATCTTCAAAGAAGCGCGTTAGGAAGAGCTTCTCCAAGTTGCCCCAATTCTTGATGGAGCCCTCTGGGAGCTTAATGAACCATTCAAAGGCAAGCCCTTTTAGGGTGCCGATGAACAAGCGTGCCAGAATGGCATCATTATCTACCACATTCCCTGTTTGGGATTTAAAGTAGTAGATATGTTAGTTCGGTGAACCTTTCCTATCGAATGCTTGGAGGGTTGGAGCTTAGAACTTGGGAGGGTATGGAACAAGGTCCCACTCGGTCGGATATGGTCAGACCACCCTGCTTCTTGGAGGCCTTTTCGATTGGTAAGGGCCTCCAGACGTTGCTCCAATTGATTCATTCTTCTAGAATGAACCTTTTTCTGGTCTCGGTCGTCTTTTCCTTGCGATGAGGATTTGGACGAACCAGAGGTAGGCTGCTCTTTCTCCTCTATACATACGGAAGATGAGCTTTCCCCCTCTTTTCGTTTGTCTTTAGACTTTTTAGAGGAGGTTTTGTCGGTTGACTTCCTCTTGTCTTCAAGCAACTGTGCCAGCATCTGCTTGAGGGAATCGATAGATTCTTGTTGAGCACGAATCATCTCTAATTGTTCCCTCTGGACCTGGGCTTGCTGCTCCAAACGCCTGGCGGTCTCCTCAGGAGTACTGGTCATGTATATAAAGGCCTCTCTCTATAGAAGAGTTTGAAGCCTGTAACTCTGCAATAGCGAAGTGCGAGTCATTCACCTCAATGCCCCGGGCTAAGGCATTGTAGTCAATTGGGGGAATTGCCCCGGTCCGGGTGCGAGTGTGTCGGTACACTCCTTCCGGTTCTGCATCAGATTCATCATCGGAGCTGATCGTCGGTTACTTTCCCCTGCTCCTGCTTGCCATGTTTGCAGTGAGCTCAGGATATTCAGTGTCAGAGAAAATCCTTCTCCTATGGGAACGATTTCTTTTGGCTGATCGGGGAATCAGGGTCAGCTGTCTAGCTAGAGACTGCTAGTTTACACCTGAATTGCAACGGCATTCAGAGAGCATTGTGATAAGCCGTTCGCAACAACATGACGAAGTGATTCGATTAGCACTTCTCTTCTTTGTCAAATAATCCCTTAGATCCGTGGGAGGAGGATCAAAGAGATTAGCCTCGTAATACCGAGGGCGGGAGGCATCCATGCTTCGCACAGCTGGGACGCAGGGTTCAGAGACGCGGGGCGCCTGAACGCAGCTCTTGCGTCGCGGCTTTTGAGCATGAGCTTGGCATCTCTGCTGATAAGAGACGCAGCTCTCGCGCTGCTGATTACTGCGTCTGGGTAGAGATGCTTGAGAAATACAGGGCTGTCGGGCCCCGTGCCTTGAGCCACGTGCCTCTTGTACTTGACAAGGTGCGCAAGCTTTGCATTGGCGTTTGGGGAGTGGGGCTTAAGAAGAGTCAGTCTGGTGAACCTCGCGTTTGGGCTGCCAGACGCGGACTTCACGTGTCAGGTGTGGTACGCTGGTCTGAGCCTCGCGTCCTACTTCCGTTGGGCAATCGGTGGTTCCAACTTGTAATTGACGCGCACGCCTCCTCTACCGCTGCTCAGCGTTCCTGTTTCGTCGTGGGGGTGGAAGGGAACCCCCGATGACCTGGTGCTGAGGAAGAGGATGGACTGCCTGAACACCAGAAAGGTTGACCACGCGGTTCTTCTGAGAGACGTTGGCGCTGGCGTTACGCCTGGCGCGATTGACCACAACATCCTTCGGAGCAACCGCGTCTAAGAGAATCGCCGGACGAACTTCGAGGCATTTCCCCGTAGAGACCCTGCGGTAGGCACGGGCCTTTGGGCTCTTGGAGCCAGAAGAGAGGAACTCTTCATACTTTGCTTGGTCGAATTCCACGACAAGTGATTCGACCGTTTTCCCCATGTAGATGACGTCACCTTGCGCCACCAATTGCTCGTCAGTGGAGAAGGTAGTCCTCAGCGGAGTCACCATCTCTTGTTTGGTGGGAGAAAAATTCACGTAAAGTTTCCTTGAATTAATTGAAAAATTACAACGAACTTATACTCCAACTACAAGGGAGGGAGGATATTGAGTCTTGAATCCTCCCATTATTTAATGCTGGGTTCTTCAGGTGGCGGTGGAAAGTGAATCTGTTTTCCGTTGACCGGGTGAACATCAAGAATTTTTGGGGATCTTCTCTTCGGATGGTGGACGGAGTAACACAGCTCTATCGACCAGAAATCTCAAAGAGATTATAGGCAAAGATTAACTTGTACGCAGCAAGTTACTTGAAGAGTTGGACTCTCTTTCCTTCTCTGTGGAAGCTCTCAAGTCATGCTCTTCTCCTTGATTTCTCTGATCTAAAATCTTCTGACCCCTTTTCCATAGCAACGGGGCTATTTATAGAGGTTTCAGAGGCGAACGTGCCCCCTAAAAATGCTCCACAATGGCGGTTAACTTCCTCATTATGTGGGTGGTAATTGACCCCATAATGAGGGAAGTTATAACGGAGACGCGGGTTTCGACCCTCGCGTCTTGGTGCTGCAGGGCTGGCTGAGACGCGGGTTTCGACCATCGCGCCTTGGTGCTGCAGCGCTGGCTGAGACGCGGGTTTCAACCCTCGCGTCTTGGTGCTGCAGCGCTGGCTGAGACGCGGGTTTCGACCTGCGCGCCTTGGTGCTGCAGCGCTGGCTGAGACGCGAGTTTCGACCCTCGCGCCTTGGTGCTGCAGTGCTGTTGAGACGTGGGTTTTGACCCTCGCGTCTTGGTGCTGCAACGCTGGCTGAGGCGCAGGTTTCGACCTGCGCGCCTTGATGCTGCAGTGCTGGCTATGATTAGCCCTGCGTCTGGAGTTTGGAACTCTACTTTTTGGTGACTTGTCTTCTAGTGAACTCTAGACAGCCTATAGTTCTACCTTTCAGCATGATCTACTACAGGATGAATTATATCTGTACCTTGTAAGGGTACAACTGTATTTCATGTAGAAGTAGAACAACTACTTCATCATTTGGATAACAATATATTCTTCCTCAAATGTAAAATCCTTATATAGTTGACTCCACTATTCTGAATATCCTCAAAAAGATTTAGTATTATCCGTTTTTATGTTCCAAGTGGAGGGACAGTAAAACTTAAAGCCTTTATACATCTCAGAATACCCTACGAATAAACAACTAACAGTCCTTGAGTATAGCTTCTTCTTATATAGTATATATTGTCGAGCTTCTGCTGGATAACCCCAAATATGTAGATGCCTAATACTAGGAGATTTCCTATTTCATAACTTATATGGGGTTTTAGTTACTGTTTTGCTAGGTATTTTATTAAAGAGATAGACAACCGTCTTTAAGACTTCACTTCATAATGACTGCGGTAGAGTAATGTGAGCTATCATACTCCTAACCATGTCCTGAAGAGTGTGATTTTGTCTCTCAGCAACACCATTCTGACAAGGTGTCACTGGCATGGTGTACTAAGGATAACGCCACACTCTTCTAGAAATTGACAAATGGTCCTGGATATTTATCGATCTGTCATGTCTGCCATAGTACCACCATCACGATTCGATCTAACAGCTTTAATCTTTCTATTTAGTTGATTTTCAACTTCAGATTTATAGATTTAAAATATATCCAATAATTGGAATTTCTCATGTGACAAGTATAGGCATCCACAATGAGAGTAATTGTCTGTAAAAGTGATGAAATATTCATGATCATTCCAAGAAGATGTAGGGACGGGACCACAAATGTCTATATGCACCAAATCCATAACATCTTGAAATCCGTTTAGCACCAAACTTTCTAATATTTTTTAATTAATGTTCATTTAGTGCCTAGGCTATTCATATATAACAATTCAGGATTTGAAGCATGAAGTTTCAATTTATATAGTCATCAATCAAATTCTAGTACCAATAACTTTAGATTTGAAAAGTAGACTAAGTATTTCATTACCAAGAGTGACAATAAAATCAGATCTGTCTAACAATGAAATAGAAATATGATTCTGTCTAAAAGGACGGTACATATAAAGTCTCATCTAAAGCTAAAACAAAAAATCAGAATCTAATTTATGCTTACAAACTCTAACAGCTTCAACTGCAACTTTATTTCCATCACCCATGTATATGTATCGCTCAGCTGGGCTAGGCCTCTTTTGGGTTTGAAAGTTCCGCATTGAACTGCTTATGTTAATTATCTATCCACCTTATATGAAGTGGCATTAAAGCTAAATTAATTTCAGAACAAATATAAATATGAGATATACCCGCTAAATAGTCATTTCTGATACTTTATGCAATCCTACTTGAGGTGGCTTACTTTCTTGCAGAAGAAGCATGCAATGACTTTAGCTTTCTTGTCCTGTACTTTCACCACTTAGGATCAGCAACTGTAGTAGTGTTATATTCCTCCCTTTAGTTACACTTTTTCTTTTCTTATAGAAGTGTTACCTGTTGGCCCAAAGGCCCATCACTTTATCTTTGATGATGACTAACTCATGTAGTTAAAATACTAATTATCGTGTGTTTAATAAGTTTCAGATATTGATCAAGATCTTAGTAGGTGTTTTGCTTCAACAAAGAATTCAAAGTCAAGTTTTGAAGTTAGCACGCGTTGATTCAAGAGCTCATGCTTCAAGATCGCATCTGGTACTCAAGGAGTCAAGCACATGGATCGTGTTTGGATCGAGTCATCTTGGAGAAGAAGATCAACAAGAAGACATCGGTTTAGTTTGTTTGTTTATAGTATTTAGATCTTGTGGAAGGATAGTTAGATTTGATATACTCAAGTATACACACACAAGTTCAATAGTTTTTTGTTTCAGTTTAACCATTTGTGTTTTCAAGAATACATCTTTTTGATTTCATGAATAGATTTTATCAAAAGTAGTTTACATGGTTTATATGTATATTAGATTTCATCTATATACATTATTTGGTTCATAATATTTAGAAACTTACTTTGATGTATTTCTAATTCATAGTTTTAATTTTTGTTTATTTATCAAGACTTATTTTGAGATTTAATGTTAAAAACATAAATTTATCATTTATCATGTATTGGATTCTATCCATACACACTATACTTCAAATATGTTTTAATATCTTATTTTTGTATGTATACAAGTTTATAGAAAAATCAATTTTCCATTTAAAAGTTGGTTTCTAGAAAGTACGATTTTTAGTTTAAGCTTTAATTTTCTATACCTCAAAAATAGTTCACATGTTTGTAATGTGTTAATTTTTGATCAGACATATTTGTACTTCAAAATATTTTAATGAACTTATTTTTTTGAAATTTTATGTATTTTATTTTAATTTTTAGGGTAATTAATAAAGCTACTTTTTTAACCCTATATGTTGTTCTGAGCCTTCTGGCGGTCGACCGACCGTCGATCGGATGCACAGAACGAGCACAAGCCTTTAGCTATTGGGTGGTTCTGGCTTCGGTCGACCGAGCTGTCGACCGACAGTGAGAAATTTCTTATTATGCCTTGGGGCGGTCAACCAGTAACCCTAACGGTCAGAAATCTGACTGTTGAGCGGTCAACCGGGTGGTCGACCGACAGGCCATTCTGGGCTTGCTCTGGACCCCAACGACTATATTTTGGAAACCTTATAAATATGGGTTCCTTTGGCCAGTTTTAGACAAGATTTTCAAATGCAAATTTTTTCACTTCTCCTAAGTTTTTAGCAAGTTTTCAAAACAAGTTTTAGGGCTAAAAATATTTATCTTTATTTTGTTTCAGAGTTTTGAAAAATCAAAGGAAAACAAGTTTTAGGATTCTAATTTATTGTCCAAAATTTCTATAACATTTCTAGAGTCCTCCCAAGAGTTTTCTTTATGTTTTCTTTTTCAAAAACTTTGTGCACTCACATACTTGAGTTATTCATTTCAAATATATCTCCTAAGATCTTGTATTGTGAGGAAAATTGTTTGTGGTCTTTTGAAAGATCACCAAGATTGTGTTTGTGATTTTTGAGATCACCAAATTGTATTTTCATCTTTGCTTTGTGATTATTTTGGATGTCTCTTCATAATAATTGTAATGTAGAAAGCACCAATTTAAATGGAATTAATTCAAAATGATGTTATTGCGTGGACCATGATTATAAATCCTCATATTTTCATCTATTAAACAGTATTTAAGTACTTTTAAGCTTTGTGTCTTACTCTTGTGTAGAGATTTGAGAGTTGGAGTTGTTACTCCAAAGTTTGTAATTGTAATTCCTCGGTGGAACTCCTTTTGTGGAAGGTCCTGTGTGGACATAGTGAAAATCCTTCTGTGTGAAGGTGAGGACGTAGAGCAGTGGCTCAAACCTCGAAACATATCCCGGTGTTTGCGTTTGATCTTCTATCTCTCAACTCTCATCTCTCTTTATATCTTGCATTGTTGTTATTATTGCTCACTCATATACATACTTGATATAGTTTGTGTGCTCATACTTGTGTTGAATCAAGAGAGCTTTTAAAGCACCTCAACTCTTAATTTAGAGGAACCTCGAGGAGTAGTTCCAGTGCCCTTCACGGGGAATTCTAACTCACTCTTGGTTACACATAGTGTGTTAGCATAGTTTTTACTTCCTCATAATTTGTCCTAAATTAGCTAGTACACCTGTTCACCCCCTCTAGGTGTACTTTCATTACCCCAAATGCTAAGTGAGCACTTTCAATATTTTCTTATTTCAATCTCTCTTCTTCCCAGACACAATGACTGATAAGCTCAATGAGACTTCACTTTTTACTTTGAGGATTATAAATAATCTTGAAAAAGGTTTATTCTTTATAAGAAAAGAGATTAGAATAAAGTGCACTAGAATCTCTTCAGAGAGTTCTAATTTTAGTGACTTTAGTTTAGAAATAAGATTGGACATTTTCATAATGTATTCCCTTATGTTTTCTTTGCCGTTGTAGCAGATACTTATCCGCTTACTAAGATGCATGCTAATCTCAACTTTATCTGATTTAATAAACCAGTCGGCTACTTCAGCTGGAAAACTCTTAGCACTGACTTTATCAGATATAGAATCCCTAATAGTTATAGAAATAATGTGCTTTATCACAATTAAACACATCCTGTAAGACCTCTCTCACTTATCATAATTGGCCTTTTCTTTACTGAATTTTTATTAGTGATAGTAGAGGTCTATCAGTACTTAAGGTGTAGTCTACGTCCATGAATCCAAGAAGGATCTTTTACATGGTCTTGTCACTTCTTAAAGTTTGTACCATTCAATTTAGACTACATAAGTATACAATTTCTCATCAATTTAACATAAATATTGCATTTAAAAAATTCTATTGTAATAGCCATAAAAAATGAATTTCAGAAATTGCAATCAGTTTAACCGATAGAGCTGTCGGTCAAACTTTCAGAATAAGTTGTGTCTCTTTATGTCAAAACTGTACTAGCCCAATATAGATAACTTAAAATATGGGTCCTATGTAAAAGAAAAACCTTCCTTTGAGCCGACTGCCCCTTTCTAGGATTGATCCTAAAGTTTAAGTTATCTATATCGATCATATAATATATGTAATGACCCGGCCATAATGACAACCATCCTTAGGGCTGATTGCCACACGCATGGGCCACACAAATCTACACATCTGGATTCATGTTCTGCCGTCAGACTAGTTGATGAGAGTAATGCAATACGGTCCTATAGTGTGACAAGTTTTCTTTGGGCCGATTAGCACACATCAAGGTTCTCCCACTTGCATTACCCACATCAAGTATCTGACGCCGTATATAATTTGGTCAAACAATAGTCTTCCTTTGTATCGGCTATTTTCCGCATGAACTATATACGCAATTAAATAAGTTCTTTTATAAATTCTTTAATTTGAACATGTATATATCTTTATCTGTCTGTTATCTACTGTAGTAAACATCAATATTCATCATGTTAGAACAATAAAACCAATATAATAAATATTGATGAAGCGGAAGCATGTAAGCATACATATAATCATGGTAAATATACACTTCAATACCTTCTTAATGTCAACTAATTACTGTTTTGTCATGTCTAGTGCCTGTAATACTGTAGTGCTCGTCAAGAGCTTCAAAACGGCTATTTACACGTCCAAAACAGATGTCGAATGAGCCCGTAACGGCTAATTGAAATTTCTATTGACAAAACGGGTCTGTAGTGCTTATCGGGTGTGAATCAGACCCGACACTTAATGGTTAAGTTATGTGTTTTCTTTAATGGGTCGGGTTTAATGAACCGGATAAAACCCAATAAATTTAATGTTAGATTAATTGGGATTAAGTTTCTTTATTTGATTAGAATTCTACTTCAAAATATCTTTAATAGACTAGAATTCTTTCTCAATTCTAAAACCCAAATCAATCTCAACAATCACAATTAAAATTTAGTATGAGATTAATTAAGAGTAGATTTTCTTACTAGAATAAAATTCTATCTCTAAATATTCGAACCCTAAATAATCTCTTAATTTGTGAAACCCAAAATAATTTAACCTCTTTTTTTTTATTGTGTTGCCGTTGGCCGTCGCCTGCCCGTGATGGCCGGTGACTCGCGCGTGCCGTGCGCGCGTTGCCCACTGCTGCCATGTAATTTTTTTTTCCTTTCTGGTCGTGGCTGTGCGCTGGATCATGCATCCTGCATGCACTCATGAAAAAAATCAACGCGGGCATGCAAATTTCATTTGCCTGAATGCGAAAATCAAAGCCAACATGCAAAATTAAGGGCTCCATGCAAAAAATTACAAGGCAGCCGCATGCATTTTTTTTTTTAATTTCAAATAAAAAAATCTAAAATAATAACACACAGATTAAAAAGATCTCAGAAAATATATACATGTAAATTTTCATAAAATTATTCTTTTTAAATTTTAATTCAATACATGAGGCACAAATATTTAATGAATTAAGGGAAGAATTATTAGATCGAGGTCGAAATTTCTGTAGATCAAGATGATTCGATAAAGAGGTTGCTCTGATACCAATTGTTAAATCTAATTTTATTCCATACAAGATCTCATATATTGATAGCCTCTTTATCCTTATCAAGGGAAGAAGAGTTTTAAACATACCTGATTCCATTACGAAAGTGATGCTATCTCGAGAACGCCTGAGAGAGAGGATTCTTCTCTCCTGCCACCAAGTTCTCTTCTTGATGCTTAGAGGAGATGAGGGGCCTCCAAGAGAGAGATTAGGTCATTGTGATTGAGAGGAACCATACCCATGATATATATAGCATGGATAGATGCAAATATCCAATTGACTCGATTATGCCCAAATTAAATTTGACTTTAAAATATAATAAGTCTAACAGCTGACTCTCGTCGCGTCTCTGCTTCAGCAAATTTTGGGAAGCGGGGCGTGACGCGGCTTCGTGCTTTTCTATGGTAATGGATGATTATGCAGTAAATTGGTTACAAATGATTTGTAATTGAATATTGAGTAAGCACATACATTGGTCAAATCTCTTTAGCCACGGGGCAATATATTGCTATGGAGCAGACCAAGCCTTCTCTCCAATCAATTCCAAAGATTTTCAGCCCTCAACACATGATAACCGTACTGTTGAGACGCAAGGTAATTTACCGTGAAAATTTCTGGGTAAATCAGGACGTTCAGCGTCTCAAACAATTTTGATTGCTTCTAGTGTACTCTCAAATGTGATGTGATGTCTGCTCTGAAAAAGAGAGATTCTACTCTATTCCCTGTCAGTAGGAATGATAGTGAGTCGTGTCGGTTCTGAATTTTCTATAATCACACTAGAGCTCGAATCTTACTCATATTTGCAACCGCAAGTCAAGCTACAGTTGCTTTGGATGCTTTGCAAGGTGAGCACAATATACTAAACCTATGTGTACATATAAATATTGTGGTTTTGCTGTAACTGCATCTAGTCACACACCCTGCTTGCTTTTTTTCTTTTACTTTCTATAGTAGTTCTTTTTGAAATATCTTCATAGCTACTTTCTCTGTTTAGATTTATGCCCTTGCTTTTTCTCTTCTCTATATCTCAGTTTGGTTGCTTATTTTGTTAATGAGCCTAATAATAAAATAGAAATTAAAGGGTCAATTGCATTTAATATCCTTCAGATATACTCTTCAGACTTATCAATTACCTGAGGGGTTTATTAACATCTAACACACCTATAATAGAACTTAATGAGGGGTTTTAGCTTCTATCTTTTGTCAAGTGTAACTAATGTTGGGTGTACAGGTGCTAATAAACCACTTGAGGGTTAGAACTTAGAAGTGCTAGATATAGACAAAGGATACTGTATGCAATTAACTGTAAACTAAATGCAAACATATCTCTATAGCTACTGTCTTGTTGCATACGTCGAGATGACAACAATGTTTTTACCTTTCTCCATTCTTAGATACTGTCTGTCATGTTTTATCAGTTTAGAGCATGTCTTGTTGCATAAGTCTAGGTGACTCCAAAATCTTTACCTTTCTGCATTCTTAAATGACAGTGTCCATCATGTTTTATTAGTTATCTGAAAGCACTGGTTAGGGAAGCTGACATAATAGCCTTATTTTTAGTGTCCTTCTGTTTATTTGATTTTATGATATAAATGCATTAGATGTTTAATAGAAACTTGTATTGCCATCTTTCCTAGTGCAATGTTAGTCATCGAACTGAACTTCATCCTAATGTAACAGTTTTTTTGTTTCTCTAACTAAGCAGCGGGGACTGCGAAAACCTTTAGCCACTGAGTTTTGCCTTGAGAAAATTAAAATCCCAATACTTTTTGCACCTTAGTTGATCCAGGATATAATATTTAATCTAGCTCATCTAAACTACACATAGTCAATGATTCAACCAGGTTTGATGTGCTTGTCCGGCACGAGACTAGGCAGATTTTGTCTTATGGGAACCAGCGCCAACTTCCACCTAAACCCTGAGCCCAACTCCACTTCCAGCTAAACACAATCTGAAGTGGGATCTGCTCTTTCTTTACAGAAATTCATGGGATCTCAACCTATAAGATATTTTCTTCTAAACAAGTGAAGTCAATAAGGATGTCAAAGGCCACGACCCTGAGGTGCTTCCTCTCCCTATTAAACCCTTGCTTGATTTGCTGCAGCGTGTCACCTTATTTTTATTTCCTGATTGTAGAAATTTTGAATATAATAACAGTTTTGATGAATGTTAATGGACATCTAACCAAATGTATATTATGTTCACACCTCAGTTTGTTTGCCTAATTCCTAAGTGATTCACTGTGATGTCAGTTCTAATTCTTTAAGTGTTTTCAGAAAGTTGTTTCAGAAAGGCATGTTTATAAAAGATATCGATTACTGTTTTAGATGCTATTGAATTTCCTTTGCTATCTCAGTTTGTAAATAAAATGAAGAAATTCATATACATTTACAACAAATACTCTTCCTTATTTTAAAATTTATATATCTGCACTACACGTAGACTCGCATGTTTTATCTTCAATTTACTGAATAAATAAATTCTGATACTTTATTTATTTGTTACTTTATGTATTGAATAAAGACACATTGAACACTTCACCTGTTGAATTGTCAACTTTTCATATATATATATATATATATATATATATATATATATATATATATATATATATATATATATATATATATATATATATATATATATATATATATATATATATATGAGAAAAATGTATATCAGCCCGCGGGCTGAGAGTACTCTCTCAGCCTGCGGTGACGTGGCTCAATTTGTCACATCACTGACTTGCGGCCCGCTTTTAGGAAGAAGTTAAATTACCAAATACCCCTTATGAAAAGCTACTTTTTCGGTAAAAGACAGTGAATGCTACTTTATTAAATCACGAAACTAATTTGAATGCTTATTTAATTTTTTTATCTGATTTGATATTTAATGATTTTTAATATAGTCGCAGTACTTATGAGAACTGCTACCACGGTCGCAGTTTTTTCTAAGGACTGCTACCAAGGTCGCAGTCTTTTTCTGAGGACTGCTACCAAGGTCGCAGTGTTTTTATGAGAACTGCTACCACGGTCGCAGTCTTTTCTAAGGACTGCTACCAAGGTCGCAGTTTTTTCTGAGGACTGCTACCAAGGTCGCAGTGTTTTTATCAGAACTGCTACCAAGGTCGCAGTCTTTTTCTGAGGACTGCTACCAAGGTCGCAGTCTTTTTCTGAGGACTGCTACCATGGTCGCAGTCTTTTTCTGAGGACTGCTACCAAGGTCGGTAAAAAGTTGTAAGGGAGGGTATTTTCGGAAAATACAATGTTGAGGTGACTGGCATTAAATTGGGCGGGATTTTACAGGATTTTGTCCGCCAAAGTTTTTACAGATGTGCGGCGGTGATGTTGCCACGCACGCGGCTGAGAAAACTCTCTCAGCCTGCAGGCTGAGGTACAGATTCCCCTATATATATATATATATATATATATATATATATATATATATATATATATATATATATATATATATATATATATATATATATATATGTTAATTTTAGCTTGACCAACAATCACAATGCTTTTTAAGGACTAGAACTCAGTATGCTTCATCTCTCAGCATGCTTCATCTCTCTCTCTCTCTCTCTTCTCTCTCCAGTGATGAAGCTTTATACAGCCAAAGGCAATCATTTGATTAATGTACCTCCTTGTGAATTTTTGCCCCCGAGAACTCATCATGAAATTCTCCCTGCAGCAAGCACAAAAAGAAACGAGGGCCGGTGCTTGAATACCATCATGACTTTGTAGGGGTGGCCACCGAGGCGGGTCGACTTTGTAGGGGTGGCCACCGAGGCGGGTCAACCCGCGTCGACTCCGCCCCGTCCCGTACTGTGACGAATCACGGGACGAATCGGGTCGGGGAAAATTTCCCTGACCCCCTTCTTAATTTTTTTTTAAGTCCAATAATTTTAAAAGAACGTTAGAGGGGAAAATTATTCTGCGCCCCCTATATTAAAAATTTTTTTGTTTTAAACCCTCAACAGCTCAAAAATGAGCTGTTGGGGTGAAAAAAGAGGGTGCCACGTGGCACCCTCTTTTTTCACCCCAACGGCTCAAAAATGAGCCGTTGGCCATTAAAAAAAAAATTTTTTTTTTACCCTAACCTCTAATCCTCTATAAATACCCTCTACCCTCATTCATTTTCATCTCACATTCTCACTTCATCTCAACTCTCTCTCTTCTATTTTCATCTTCTAATTCACTCTTATTCTCTTACAATTACAAATCTTTACCAACTTTCAGTCTAGTCTAATGGAGCCCAACTGGAGTACTGGCGGTTCCTCATCCGAAGCCGGTGGTAGCTCTTCATCAACACACAATCCGTCAGCTGACGCACCTTACACCGATGTTTGCGGTAGCTCATCGTCAGCATATACCGCTTACCCACCATACAGCTATGCTCCACCAACATCCGCATTTGCTCCCTATCACAATTCGTCAAGCTATGCATTTGACTACAGTGGTTTTGCACCATATACACATGCTGCATATGCCAGTGATAGTGGTACAGGTCGGCATTCTATTTCCTTCCCTCCTCAATATGCCTCATATTCTCAACTTTTAATGTCAACATCACCAATGCACGCACAATCTCTGGCTCCTTTTTTTACTGAAACACAAGAACAACACGATACACAACCAACACAGCATGACACTATAGTTCCAGAAACACAACAACCTGAACCAACTAGCACAAGCACAAGCACAACCACTAAAACAAGAGCCAAAACTTCTGCAGTGTGGAACCATTTTGTAGAAAAAATTGTTGAAGGTAGAAGAAAGGCAGAATGTAAGTACTGTCATCAACTATTTGATCATAAAGAAGGATACGGTACAGGTGTTCTTAATAAACACTATGAAAAAAAGCATGCTAAAAGTCACGATTTACCACCACAACAAGCACAAATATTAGTTGATTCAGGCACACTCTCCACTTGGAGATATAAGCCTGAAGTAAATAAACATAAGTTAGCTGAATTTATTGTTCGAGCAGAACTTTCATTTTCTTTTACTGAATCAGATGCATTAGTTGATTATCTTAAATCTGTTTTTGCTTATGATTATAAGAGAATTAGCAGACAAATTATAACTAGAGAAATTAAAGATTTATTTGTAAATAGAAAAAATATTTTGAAGGCTCTTTTTACTAGTGATGCTAGAAAAATTTCATTAACTTCCGATATATGGGAAGCTCTTAATCTTATTCATTATTTATGTGTTACTGCTCACTTTATTGATGATAATTGGATTTTACAAAAACGTATTTTATCATTTTCTAAATTTTCTGAGAAACATTCTGCTACAAATGTAGCAAATTTAATTTTTCTTACTTGTAGAAATTATGGTATAGAAAATAAAATATTTTCTATTTCTTTTGATAATGCAAGTGAAAATACTGCTTCAATAAGACAATTGAAAACGGTATTAGATCCAATTTTAAATGGTAAACTTTTTCATGTTAGATGTGTTTGCCATATATTGAATTTATGTGTACAAGATGGTCTAAAACTCTTAGACAAATATATTTATAAAGTTAAAGAAATTATTTTATATATAAAACACAGTGGACCTAGGAGACAATCTTTTAAAGGTTATTGCCGACAATGTAGACTAAAGGAAAAACTGCTCCAAGCAGATGTGAAAACTCGTTGGAATTCAAGCTACTATATGATTAAAGATTGCCTTCCTTTTAAACAAGCAATTCAATTTTTTACAATAAATGAATGTTCATCTCTTTATATTAGTGATGAAGAGTGGAAATTATATGAAATTTTTTGTACTTTTCTAGAAAAATTTGACACTGCCACAAAAGCACTTTCTGGTACGTATTATCCCACATGTAACTTAGCTTTTTATAATCTTAATGAAATTGCTCAAGTATTTGCTGCATATAGAGATGATGATAGTCTTGAAGAGGCTATACATGATATGGAAGAAAATTTTCGAAAATATTTTGAAAATATGCCTTTTTTATTTTACTTAGCTGTAATTATGGATTCTAAAATTAAAATAGATAATTTAAAACTTTTATTATCTAATTTTATTTTATGTTTAAATTATGAACAAGATGTAGATAAATTACTTTTAGAAATTAGATCTCTTTTAAAAGAAATGTACTCATTGTACAGAGATGAGTTATTTCCACCTTCTTCTTCTGAATTTAGGGCACCTACACCATCACAAACTTCTTCTAGTAGTCTAGGTAAAAGATTATCTAATTTTAAAAGTATACTTTCCTCTAATACTAGAAAGAAACACTCCTCAGGAGCAGGTTCATTTGATGAACTTAATTTATATTTGAACACAATGCCTGCTGAAATAAATTAAAATGATGATGAACCATGAGAAACATTTGATGTTTTGTCGTGGTGGAAAGAACAGAGAAAACAATTTCCTGTTCTTTCTATCATGGCCCGAAATATACTAACACCTCCGGCCTCTATAGTAGCGTCCGAGAGCGCGTTTTCTGCAGGTGGTAGAGTTTTGACACCCTGGAGGAGCAGGCTGACGCCGAAACACTTGGAGATGGCGGTTTGCTTAAAGGACTGGTTCGATGCAGAAAGACACTGTAACGCCCCGATCCCCAGGATGCGGGGACGTTATGGCGACGTACATACGCGAGGTGAATACACGCTCACGCGTACGTTAAGCCTCAGTACAGTACATTACCTTCATATAAACATGAGGTCCAGCATAAAAGCAGTACAAGAATACCTGCAGAAAGAGGTCAGCGATCATAACAGATATGAAAAATGGAGACAAATAAGATAACGAAAATAAAATACCAAGATACCTAGGAATAGCCCCGATACGGAAGCTCCGATGTGACTCCAAGACACTCTCTGAAGCTATGGTAACTCGGATCTCCAATCTGGGCATGCAAACCCAGGGTCGTCAGAAAGCGACCTAGTGAGTGGTAAAACTGAAGGAGGCAATGCACAATAATAATAGATAATACATGCTGTTGTAATAGTGATACCATATAATAAGGATATATAAACATGGAAGCAGTGCAAAGATATTAACATGTCAACTTTTAATACCATCACTACCTAGCCGGTTATTATCAGGTCATATCTATAGTCGTGTCCAGTTTATGTAATAACTAATGTTGTCTAGTGGTGACGTACTAGACATGAACATGATAGATGATAGTGGTGACGTGATAGAGGTGAACATGCAGATGAGCATATGTCTGCCACAATGAAATATATGCAATGCAGAACATGCATAATATGCCACTACATACAGTGTAACATATACCAGGTAATGTATCAAAGTATACATGTGCATGAGTAGTAGGGCATTAAAGAAAGTGTAACAGGAAACAGGAACAATAGCAATGTATACATGTCACATGATAGCAGATAAATGATCAGGAACAGTAACAAGTACAACTAAACATGTAGCAGGCAGGTCATGTCAAAGTCATGTCATTTATACAATAGTAGCGATCAGTATCACCTGGTATTTTAATTACTCTCTTCCAGTGTCCCATACCACTGGCGGTTCATACTGAAGCCCGCACCCCAGTCGAACCCATCCGGACATGGCCTACGGGTACCATTATCCAAACGAGAGAGCAACCAAATAACAAGTGTTCCCGACGTCACTATTGTGTATACTGTTTTATTATGTTAATTGGAAACCCATGGTCGAGGAGTTCTTATCGGGTGGATGTATCCCGTGCATACCCGGGATCACGGCCTTAAACAAGCCCTGGCTGCCAGGACCAGGGCCCTCCGCTAAGAGGGGAGCATGAATCAAGTAACAAGAGCTCATGGAGCAATTGGTAGGCAGCCCTCCTACCGTCCCCTGCAGTGGGAAAACAATATGGATCCAGTACATCACCCGATAAGATCTAATCAACCGTCAAGTCTCCCCCATACCCCAGTTAGCTTTATGATCTGCTATATCAAGTATACAATGTAACAAGAACAACTACCGTACATGATACGGGTAACATGATAACTGGACCTGAGCTCTGTTGATAGCGTAGAACAATATAACAAGAATCAGGAACAATATAACATGAACAAGATATCATGAACAATATACCGAGAACGGGAACAATAGATGTGGGCTTCCCACATATCGCATATCAACAGCTCGCATGTCCAGTAACAAGAATACCCGTATCAGTAACAGACAACAATCATATATCATGAATACGGGAGCATGGAACAATAATACATGTAATAATCATGGTGATCCGTATGACAAGGAGATAGAGAAACCATATAAGCATGAGTCACAGGGAAGCATGACATGCATGTGTAACAGTGATATATAAGCATGACATGCACGTGTAACAGTGACATGCACGTGTAACCGTGATATGTAGATGAAATGCATGCATGTGTAACAGTGATATGTAAACATGACATGCAGGTGTAACAGTAATATGTAGACATGACATAATATGAAATGCGGTAGTCCGTGCATTGGTCTAGCCGTGTACCAGTGTACATCTATGTGTATCTGTGTACAGGAATCTCAGTATCTAGGTAAGAGTGAGAGGTATAACCGATATCTACATGCACTACGGTGTTTAGTGTACCAGTGAGTCAGTAAGTGTGACCGTGGAATAGTGACAAGACCTCGCATAATGAAGTACGCGTGTCTTCGTGTCCATGTAGCATTAGTGTGGAACCATCCTAGTTATCCATGCAGTGACAGTATCTAGTGATTCTTGAATTGATCATCTAGCTAAATGTCTCGGTTTATAATACATGCCGTTTCTCAAGTTAAGTTAGGAATTTAACAGTTCTATTATTTAACCCATAATTACGGTTTTGTAACTATAACAATCAAACATAAATAAATAAATAAAATTTAGAAAAGGAAAACACTCACAAACTAGCTACAGGACTGTAGCTCTCGTTCCCACGATCACAACGGATCCAGAATCGTTCCAATCGGAGTCCGGATGCTCCCGATATCGCCCGAACACCAAAACCAAAAGAAAAGGTTAGTTACGCAATAACAGAAATTATTCAGGGGGCTAAATGTAATTTTACAGGGGCCTAAAAGTAATTTAGAAATTTACGAGGGCTAAAATGAAATTATACCTTAACGGGTCGGGTCCGGGTGCAAACGGGTCGGGTTTGGGTTTGAACCCGTACCCAAACCCACAATTGGGTTTTACCCAAATGGCAACAGCAGCAGCAGCCATGCGGCTGCTGCCGCCGCCCGTGTGCGGCCGCCGCCTGGGCGCGGCCGCCGCCCGCGCGCCCCACCGGCCGCGCGCGGCCGCCCACCGGCGCCGCTGTCCGGCGTCACCACGGCGCCGTTCCGGCGCCACCTGAGAGAGGGAGAGAACGGGAGAGGGGGCGCCAGCCACCGCCCGCGCACGTCCGCCGCCGGCGCCGCTCTGCCGGCGCCGGCGCTACCCCGGCGCCGCTCCGGCGCCACCACGGCGCCGCTCCGGCGCCACCACGGCGCCGCCGGTCTGCCCCACGGAGAGAGAGTGAGAGAGAGGAACAGGGTGGGTTTTGGGCTGAGAGAGAGATATAGAGAGAGATAGGAGAGAGGTTAGAGAGAGAGAGTATGTGAGAGAGTGAGAGAGTGAATAGAGGAGAGAGAGAGAGGAGGGGATTTAAAAGGGAGGGAGAGAGTCGGTGGCGTTCGCTGGAAGCCAGAGGAAGAATGGAGAAGAAAGTGGAAGGAAGGAAAAGAAAAGAAAAGAAAAGAAAAGAGAAAAAAAATAAAACAATTAATATTATATTATTATAATATTGGTCCAAAATCCGACTAGCTCTGAACGGTGCCCAAAAATTACAGAAAATAGGAAATATTCTCCTGAGGCGAAATATGAAGATGGTTTACCGAAACTCAATCCGGTTTGCAAATTAAAAATCCCGGAGTGTCCCGCCGATACAGGCGACACCGGTTTGGCCGGATTTTCGATAAATTTAGAAAAATTCTCAAAAATACCCAAACGTAGCTCATGCGATTCTAAGACATACGGTGAAAGCCGATTCTCAAAATTCTACTCCGTTTGGGAAATAAAAATCGTAAGGCTGGTTATCGGTATCGGTCGACACCGACAACATAGATTTTCCAAAATAATCCAGAAAAATTTCAGAAAATCCTGAAAAATCTACAATATTAGGAAATGATTTTTGAAACTGAAATCAGGTCAATCGGAATACTACAGAAGTCAAATCAAATTTGTACGTCGTATCGCGTACAGATACGTTGATACGTACACCGGGGATCAGGGTATTACATTTCTCCCCACCTTACAGAAAATTGCGTCCTCGCAATTTCAATCAGGTGTGAGAACAAGATTTTCAACTCCAAAGCCTAAAGGTTACGGGTCCACGACACTTCCACTGCGCACTCTGATATCTATAAGGAACTCGGGATGGAGAAGTATGGTAGTGAACGAATCCTAACAGACGGGAAACAAGATGATGCAATGAAAATGAGAAGGAAATCGGATGTTTTGGTTGACAACTGGAAGGAAGGAAGGAAGACAAATAAGTTAAGAAATGAATTGTCAAGGTCATGGTATTCTTGTACTCGTTGCTGGCATCCCCAAATTCAGATACAGATCAGTTAATCTGAACCTGACTGTACTGTTGGTAAGAGCACAAGGATTGACCCAGGTGGTTACCCACACCAAGTGTGAACCTAGGCTCTGATACCACTATGTAACGCCCCGATCCCCAGGATGCGGGGACGTTATGGCGACGTACATACGCGAGGTGAATACACGCTCACGCGTACGTTAAGCCTCAGTACAGTACATTACCTTCATATAAACATGAGGTCCAGCATAAAAGCAGTACAAGAATACCTGCAGAAAGAGGTCAGCGATCATAACAGATATGAAAAATGGAGACAAATAAGATAACGAAAATAAAATACCAAGATACCTAGGAATAGCCCCGATACGGAAGCTCCGATGTGACTCCAAGACACTCTCTGAAGCTATGGTAACTCGGATCTCCAATCTGGGCATGCAAACCCAGGGTCGTCAGAAAGCGACCTAGTGAGTGGTAAAACTGAAGGAGGCAATGCACAATAATAATAGATAATACATGCTGTTGTAATAGTGATACCATATAATAAGGATATATAAACATGGAAGCAGTGCAAAGATATTAACATGTCAACTTTTAATACCATCACTACCTAGCCGGTTATTATCAGGTCATATCTATAGTCGTGTCCAGTTTATGTAATAACTAATGTTGTCTAGTGGTGACGTACTAGACATGAACATGATAGATGATAGTGGTGACGTGATAGAGGTGAACATGCAGATGAGCATATGTCTGCCACAATGAAATATATGCAATGCAGAACATGCATAATATGCCACTACATACAGTGTAACATATACCAGGTAATGTATCAAAGTATACATGTGCATGAGTAGTAGGGCATTAAAGAAAGTGTAACAGGAAACAGGAACAATAGCAATGTATACATGTCACATGATAGCAGATAAATGATCAGGAACAGTAACAAGTACAACTAAACATGTAGCAGGCAGGTCATGTCAAAGTCATGTCATTTATACAATAGTAGCGATCAGTATCACCTGGTATTTTAATTACTCTCTTCCAGTGTCCCATACCACTGGCGGTTCATACTGAAGCCCGCACCCCAGTCGAACCCATCCGGACATGGCCTACGGGTACCATTATCCAAACGAGAGAGCAACCAAATAACAAGTGTTCCCGACGTCACTATTGTGTATACTGTTTTATTATGTTAATTGGAAACCCATGGTCGAGGAGTTCTTATCGGGTGGATGTATCCCGTGCATACCCGGGATCACGGCCTTAAACAAGCCCCTGGCTGCCAGGACCAGGGCCCTCCGCTAAGAGGGGAGCATGAATCAAGTAACAAGAGCTCATGGAGCAATTGGTAGGCAGCCCTCCTACCGTCCCCTGCAGTGGGAAAACAATATGGATCCAGTACATCACCCGATAAGATCTAATCAACCGTCAAGTCTCCCCCATACCCCAGTTAGCTTTATGATCTGCTATATCAAGTATACAATGTAACAAGAACAACTACCGTACATGATACGGGTAACATGATAACTGGACCTGAGCTCTGTTGATAGCGTAGAACAATATAACAAGAATCAGGAACAATATAACATGAACAAGATATCATGAACAATATACCGAGAACGGGAACAATAGATGTGGGCTTCCCACATATCGCATATCAACAGCTCGCATGTCCAGTAACAAGAATACCCGTATCAGTAACAGACAACAATCATATATCATGAATACGGGAGCATGGAACAATAATACATGTAATAATCATGGTGATCCGTATGACAAGGAGATAGAGAAACCATATAAGCATGAGTCACAGGGAAGCATGACATGCATGTGTAACAGTGATATATAAGCATGACATGCACGTGTAACAGTGACATGCACGTGTAACCGTGATATGTAGATGAAATGCATGCATGTGTAACAGTGATATGTAAACATGACATGCAGGTGTAACAGTAATATGTAGACATGACATAATATGAAATGCGGTAGTCCGTGCATTGGTCTAGCCGTGTACCAGTGTACATCTATGTGTATCTGTGTACAGGAATCTCAGTATCTAGGTAAGAGTGAGAGGTATAACCGATATCTACATGCACTACGGTGTTTAGTGTACCAGTGAGTCAGTAAGTGTGACCGTGGAATAGTGACAAGACCTCGCATAATGAAGTACGCGTGTCTTCGTGTCCATGTAGCATTAGTGTGGAACCATCCTAGTTATCCATGCAGTGACAGTATCTAGTGATTCTTGAATTGATCATCTAGCTAAATGTCTCGGTTTATAATACATGCCGTTTCTCAAGTTAAGTTAGGAATTTAACAGTTCTATTATTTAACCCATAATTACGGTTTTGTAACTATAACAATCAAACATAAATAAATAAATAAAATTTAGAAAAGGAAAACACTCACAAACTAGCTACAGGACTGTAGCTCTCGTTCCCACGATCACAACGGATCCAGAATCGTTCCAATCGGAGTCCGGATGCTCCCGATATCGCCCGAACACCAAAACCAAAAGAAAAGGTTAGTTACGCAATAACAGAAATTATTCAGGGGGCTAAATGTAATTTTACAGGGGCCTAAAAGTAATTTAGAAATTTACGAGGGCTAAAATGAAATTATACCTTAACGGGTCGGGTCCGGGTGCAAACGGGTCGGGTTTGGGTTTGAACCCGTACCCAAACCCACAATTGGGTTTTACCCAAATGGCAACAGCAGCAGCAGCCATGCGGCTGCTGCCGCCGCCCGTGTGCGGCCGCCGCCTGGGCGCGGCCGCCGCCCGCGCGCCCCACCGGCCGCGCGCGCCCGCCTGCGCGGCCGCCCACCGGCGCCGCTGTCCGGCGTCACCACGGCGCCGTTCCGGCGCCACCTGAGAGAGGGAGAGAACGGGAGAGGGGGCGCCAGCCACCGCCCGCGCACGTCCGCCGCCGGCGCCGCTCTGCCGGCGCCGGCGCTACCCCGGCGCCGCTCCGGCGCCACCACGGCGCCGCTCCGGCGCCATCACGGCGCCGCCGGTCTGCCCCACGGAGAGAGAGTGAGAGAGAGGAACAGGGTGGGTTTTGGGCTGAGAGAGAGATATAGAGAGAGATAGGAGAGAGGTTAGAGAGAGAGAGTATGTGAGAGAGTGAGAGAGTGAATAGAGGAGAGAGAGAGAGGAGGGGATTTAAAAGGGAGGGAGAGAGTCGGTGGCGTTCGCTGGAAGCCAGAGGAAGAATGGAGAAGAAAGTGGAAGGAAGGAAAAGAAAAGAAAAGAAAAGAAAAGAGAAAAAAAATAAAACAATTAATATTATATTATTATAATATTGGTCCAAAATCTGACTAGCTCTGAACGGTGCCCAAAAATTACAGAAAATAGGAAATATTCTCCTGAGGCGAAATATGAAGATGGTTTACCGAAACTCAATCCGGTTTGCAAATTAAAAATCCCGGAGTGTCCCGCCGATACAGGCGACACCGGTTTGGCCGGATTTTCGATAAATTTAGAAAAATTCCCAAAAATACCCAAACGTAGCTCATGCGATTCTAAGACATACGGTGAAAGCCGATTCTCAAAATTCTACTCCGTTTGGGAAATAAAAATCGTAAGGCTGGTTATCGGTATCGGTCGACACCGACAACATAGATTTTCCAAAATAATCCAGAAAAATTTCAGAAAATCCTGAAAAATCTACAATATTAGGAAATGATTTTTGAAACTGAAATCAGGTCAATCGGAATACTACAGAAGTCAAATCAAATTTGTACGTCGTATCGCGTATAGATACGTTGATACGTACACCGGGGATCAGGGTATTACAGACACGCACAAGGAAAAGCTATTCTGGATGAAGAATTTGAACAGGACGAGGATGACGAATAGAGAACCACCTGAGTTTTTTATATATATTGTATGAGATGAGCACTAGAGTTTTGTTATGTATACGAGATGAGTTTTATGTACATTGTATATGTGATGAGCAATGTATATGATTTTTTCATATTAATAAAATAATTTGCCTTACAAAAAAACTTGTAATTAGTGAAAATCAATTCTATTTTTTATAATTTTAGAAAATTTTTAAAATTTTTTCCTCTTTTTTTCCTATTTTTTCCTATTTTCTTTTTAACTTTAAATTTTAAAATTTATGAATTATCGAATTAAAAAAATAAATAAAAATAGGCGAGACGGGTCCAACCGGTCTCGCCGAATCCGGTAACGAATCGGGTCAGGAGACCCGATTCGTTACCCGGGTTTTCAACCAGTCCCGTTTAACCCGTGACGAGACGGGTCCAACCCGTCTCGTCATGGATTCGTTTGCCAGACGGGACGAATCAACCCGATTCGTCCCGTTGGCCACCCCTATGACTTTGTACAGGAGGGGCATGAGCATGAGGGGCATAGAATACAAAACAACAGAATTCCTCCATTGTTTCACCAAAAACAAAAGCTTCAATTGTACCACACATGTCTCTCTCTCAATCTGTCTAAATATCAATTGTTAGATCTAATTTTATTCCACACAAGATCTCATACATTGATTGCCTCTTTATCATTATCAAAGGGAAGAAGAGTTTTAAACATATCTGATTCCATCACGAAAGTGATGCTATCTCGAGAATGCCTGAGGGAGATGATTCTTCTCTCTAGCCACCAAGTTCTCTTCTTGATCCTTAGAGGAGATGAGGGGCCTCCAAGAGAGAGATTAGGTCGTTGTGATTGAGAGGAACCATACACATGATATATATAGTATGAGTGGATGCAAATATTCAATTGACTCGGTTATGTCCAAATTAAATTTGACTTTAAAATATAATAAGTCTAACAGCTGACTCTCATCGCGTCTCTACTTCAGTAAATTTTAGGAAACGGGGCGTGACGCGGCTTCGGGCTTTTCTATGGTAATGGATGATTATGCAGTAAATTGGTTGCAAATGATTTGTAATTGAATATTGAGTAAGCACATACATTGGTCAAATCTCTTTAGCCATGGGGCAATATATTGCTCTGGAGCAGACCAAGCTTTCTCTCCAATCAATTCCAAAGATTTTCAGCCCTCAACAGAAGATAACCGTACTGTTGAGACGCAAGGTAATTTATTGTGAAAATTTCTGGGTAAATCAGGATGTTCAGCGTCTCAAACAATTTTGATTGCTTCTACTGTACTCTCAAATGTGATGTGATGTCTGCTCTGAAAAAGAGAGATTCTATTCTATCGCCTGTCGATAGGAATGACAGTGAGTCGTGTCGGTTTTGAATTTTCTATAATCACACGAACAACACGAATCGTACTCATATTTAGGGTTACATTTTTTTTTTTTTTTGTTAGAAATGGATATTTATTATCATTGGACTTATAGGTTTGGATATAAAAAAAATACATAAATTATTCATAAATCCGTACAATTTTTCTGATCTAAATAGTGTAAGTTTTTCATGAAGATTTTTTTCCCAGCATGTTCTATTCGATACTGTTATGAGAAAAAATCTTATTCGGTATTATTAAAAAAAAGAGGAGAAGCAGAACAAACCAAGATGATATAGATTTCCTACTCTTCTTGGGCCAAAAATCCTACACAATACTTATCGACTCTAGGTTAATTTTGATTGTATACATGATTGGATATCATAAAGTAAAACTATAGTTATATATTAAATGTGACAATTACTAGTAAAAGCTAACTATTAACATTAAAAAATACTCTAGTTTTTCTTCTCAGTTTGTTCTCGAAACATTTACATATATGCAATTAGAGAAAATAGTCACATTGAAAGAGTGAGAAGAGAAAGAGCATGGTTAGATTGGGGGAGAGGGAAGGTGGAGGTAAATGAAAAATGAACTATTTACCCTTTTAACAACAGATTTTAAGTTTTCCTGGTATTCAATCATTTTGACTAAATAAATAGGAATTGTGACATAAATATAAAGTTAGAAGTCGGACATAAATGTATGAAGTTTTCGGATGTCGCTCAAAGGTATTTTGGGATTAAGAAAAAATTAAAGTCAAAATAATTGGAATAAAAGATATTAAAAAGAAACTATTGGATATCAGATTTACAAGAAAGAAAGAGTAAATATAAGTTATGATCCAAACGAAGTAAATGAACAAATTATTATTCATAATTAAATGTCTTAATCATTTTCAAATTTCTAATAAAAAGAATAGAAACAAATTAGTAGTTACAAGTCGTCTCTAGATTTTTTTCATTTTTTTAGCCACTCGCTTAGATCCGATCTAGACGCAACTTGCAGCAAGAGCCGTGTACGCATCCTTATATCACATCTAGTCAGACGATGTTGCCAGATTTTTATTTTTTTCCACTCGCTTGGATCCGATCTAGACGCAACTTGCAGTAGGAGCCACACATAATGAGTCGTGTAGCCCTCTTATATTCCATTGATACTGACCAATTTTTTTTTTTTTTTGGGTACTGATTGTATTTAGTTGCGGATTCAATTAAACACTGTCCGAGGAATTCATCACGCATGCCTCCAGTTGTTGGCTATTGAAAGCCACCATGTCACAACAAAATTATTCCGTGGATCATGTTAACACGTGCATTGAAATTCTTATAATATGTGTGTGAGGCCTACACACATAACATATTATAAGAGGATCAATACACGTGTCAATGCGTGATTGGCCATCTTATTCTATGTGTGTGTGGCTTACACACATGAACCGAAACCGGGAGTGCGGAATATCTTCCTCTCGAATGCCCACAACCAGATACTTAGCCTTCAGAGTTCAGGCTCTGCCTGTGATTGAGAGATGGTTTGCAGCCTCTCACGTTGCTGTCTAAAAAAAACTGTTTATAAACACAAAGCAAGCAAATTGCAATGAATCAATCACACAAATGGAGAACACAATGCTATATGCAGCAGTGTCCTTCACTGTACTCCTCATACTACTCCTCCGCCGCCGCCTCCTTCGCTCCTCCATTAATCTCCCGCCAAGCGGGCCCCGCGGCCTCCCCATCTTCGGCCACCTCCACCTCCTATCGCCGCCGCTCCACCAGACTCTGGCTCGCATCTCCGCCACCTACGGCCCCGTCCTCCTCCTCCGTTTCGGGTCCCGTCCCGTCCTGCTCGTCTCCTCTCCCTCTGCGGCCGAAGAATGCTTGACTAAAAACGACGTCATATTTGCGAACAGGCCGCGACTGCTTGCTGGCAAACACCTGACTTACGACTACACAAGCTTTGGGAGTAGCCCGTATGGTCCCCGGTGGCGCCACCTTCGCCGCTTCGCCGCCTTGGAAATATTCGGCCCTGCTCGCACGGCGGCCTTCTCGGCGCTCCGTGAAGGAGAGGTCCGAGCTCTCGTTAAACAACTCTTCTGCTCGTTCAACGGCCAAGGGTTCCAGCAAGTGGAGTTGAAGTCCAAACTTTTTGGACTGAATGTGAATGTTGTCATGCAGATGACTGCTGGGAAAAGGTATGTATGTGTTGTTTGCATATCTGTTTCTGACTGGAATGAGAAAAAAAATTTAAGAATAATGCTTTTCTAACTCGAATTAACAGGCCCACGTATTGTAAAGTTTTGAGTTAGATTTGAGTTAGAAAGTTTGAGTTGCAATCGCATTAATCAAAATCTAAAATTTAAAATTGAAGTTATTAAAATTTCTATCATCTTGTCAAAACTATGAAATTATAGTTTTATAAGTGTTGAGAGTAATAATTTTATATTCTTATCATGTTCTCGCAAGCCCCCAAAAAGAAAAAGAAAAAAAAAACCCCACTTTTTTATTAGGGAAATTTATATTTTTATATTTTTCTTTAAATCCACTTTATGAATGTGCATCCAGTGAGAACTAAATCTAGGATGTTTTGGTATCACTCAACAACTGACACTATAATTTTGAAGTTGTGTGAGGGTTGACGGTAATATTTTTATATTTAAAAAAAAAAGTAAATGTTTAAATCTCCCAACAGGTACTTTGGCGAGAGTGGGATCGTAAGCCCAAAGGAGAGTCAAAGATTCCAAGAGCTCATCGAAGAGGCATTCTATTTAAGCGCAGCATCAGACCCTGAGGACTTTTTGCCTATAATGAGAATGCTTGGAGTGACCAAATATAAAAAAAAGTTGATGAAGCTAGAAAAAGAGATCGATGAGTTGCTACAAGAGCTGGTTGACGAGAGACGCAGTATTATCAAGAGGCAAACCCAGAAGGAGAAGGACCAAGAGGAGAAGAAAACGGTTTTAGATGTCATGCTCTCGTTGCAAGAAACAGAGGCAGAGTACTACACTGACCAGCTCATCAAGGGAATGATACTGGTACGTTCATTGACAACATTTCTCTTCTCAACTTGGAACTCACCGTGTTTTCGTATTGTGATCGATTCTCTGTCTTCTCCAGCTTCTCATCACAGCAGGGACCGAGTCTACTGCCGGAACTATGGAATGGGCATTAACTCTTCTTCTCAACCATCCGGAATCGTTGAAGAAGGTCCGCGATGAGATAGATGCTCGCGTGGGGCACGAACGCCTGGTGACTGACTCCGACCTCCCAAACCTTTACTATCTGCACAACGTCGTCAAGGAGACTCTTCGGTTGTATCCAGCCGGCCCGCTGTTGGTACCGCACGAGTCATCCGCAGAGTGCACGGTGGCAGGCTATGACATCCCGCGCGGCACAATGCTGTTGATCAACGCCTACGCAATCCACAGGGATCCTGACTTGTGGGAGGACCCGACGAGGTTTAGGCCGGAGAGGTTCGGAGAAGCTGAGGAAGCAGGGAAGGGGTTCAGAATGATGCCATTTGGAGCAGGGAGGCGAAGTTGCCCAGGTGAGCTGATGGCTAATCGTGTGATGGGCTTGGCTTTGGGGTCTTTGATTCAGTGCTTCGAGTGGGAGCGGATTGGGGAAGAAGAGGTGGACTTGGCTGAAGGCCAGGGGCTCACCTTGCCTAGGGCTGTTCCCCTGGAGGCCTTGTACAAGCCTCGCTCGATCATGATGGATGTTCTGTCACAGATCTAGAGAGTATTCACCAGGGGTGACATCGGATCGGATACTTATCGGATATCGTCTTTATTATATTCTCTCAACTTTTCGATACGGATATGAATATGAATACGAATATTGAAAGATGTGCAAAAATAATATTTGTATCCACAAAAATCGGATATCGGACACTGATCGAATATTAGCGGACGCGGGTACTAATCGGATATGTAAAAATGAATACGGTTACGGATATGCTTATATTATCTTTTATCTCATTTACAACAATATAAAATGTGATGCATATTATGATATTATTGTGTAATCAATGTTTTCACCGTATTCATTGTCATTTGGCTTCATAGCAATAGATTACAAGACCTCTAGTGCTAAATGTCAATTCGGATCCACGGTTGATAACGAAATACCCAAAATATCTTGTGCTACTCTTACAAAAATCAGATACTTCCACTAGTTTTTCACCAACTCAAAATATCAAAATCTATTGTCACATTCCATTGAAAAATAGTCTCTTCCATGCGGATATCATTATTGGATCGGATAGGGATCGGATATTGCCTGTACCATATCCGTATCCGCACTAATCTTCAGTTACAGATACAGATAAAGATATTGACGGATGTAAAAAAATAATATTCGTATCTGAGTTGGAGACGGATTCGGATGCAAATATCCACATCCGATGACACTCCTGTTGGCCCAAAGGCCTTCCACTCTAGTTTGATGATGATTAACTCATGTAGTTATGTGTACTAATAATCTTGCAATGTTTAAGTTTCAGATATTTAACAAGATATTAATTGGTGAAAGCTTCCACACATCTTTCACAAGGTGATTCAAGAGCCTAAGCATCAAAGATGACATCTAGCACTCATTGGAGTCAAGCTTGGTGAATCACGGTTTGGACCGAGTCAACTTGGAGACGGCGCTCTACAAGAAGACTTAGGTATCCCTAATTTAGTTTGTATTTAGATCCTAATTGTAAAGATTAGATTAGTATGATATGCTCAAGTTCACAACACACACGTTTTATGTTTTGACTTTGGTTTTTCGGTTTAGGTTTAACCGATCTTGGTTTTCATGAATAGATAGATCAAAACAAGTTTACATGGTTTAATGTATATATGATTTGTTCTATATACACGCATGCTTTAATTTCCTAGACAAACTTAGTTTGACTCCCTTATTCATGTGTTATATGTTTTGGTATTTTTGACAAAACATATTTTGGAATTAACGACAAAAACTATGATATATATTTGATTCATGTATATTGGATTTCTATCCATATGCATCATGCCTAAATGTTGTTTAATATCATGTTTTGTACTTGGAAGAGTTTTGGACAAAACGTATTTTCTATTCAAAATCTAAGTTTTAGAAAATACAGTTTTTGGTTTTTGGTAAAAATGATTAGACACAAAAATAGTTCATATTGATTGATATTTGAGCTAAACTTTTTACCACATGTTTATATATCAATGCAAAATGATAAAACTATTTTTGGTGATTTTTAGAAAAGATAAAAGAATTTTTAAACATATTTCTAATTGAATTTTCTGTTTCAGGCTTCAACCAAGTCGACTAGTAACCTGACTAGTCGACTAGGGCTGAGGTCGGTCGACCGGGCCGGTCGACCGACGTGCACAAATCTGTGCACGTTTGGCAGCTTTGGGACAGTCGACCGGGACGGTCGACCGGACTGAGAGCAGAGCTCTCTGTTTGTTTCAGTCGACCGGACCGGTCGACCGGTAGCTGCCAACGGTCAAAAAATGACCGTTGTGCGGTCGACCGGGCGGTCGACTGCTAGGGTATTTCTGGCAGTTCTGCTGCCAACGGCTATTTTCTGGATTAGCCTATAAATACCCTTTTGGCAAGAGTTTTTCTCTAAGAATTTTTGGGCTAAAATTTTCATTCTCTCAGGTGTTTTTGCTGCAATCAAAATAGGTTTTTGGATTCAAATCGAACAATCTTTTTGGTGTTTTCTTTAGGGTTTGAAAAATCAAAGAAAAGGGTTTTGGGAAAAGCTTTTGAATTGAACTTCTCTATCTTGTTTCATTTATTTCCCAAAGATTTTCTTTGAGTTGCTGGTTTCAAATCCCTTGGTTTTCTCCACACTTGAGCTAAAATCTACTATCTTCTCTATAGGATTTTGTGTGAAAAAAAGAGATTGTTTTGTGGTTGTTATTTGAAACCACTAAGTTGTAAACCCTATTTAGTTTGGCTTTGTGCCTTCCCTCATTGTGTTGAGGAAGATTTGCTATTGGGTTGTATCCCTCAAGGTTGTGAGGTGATCTTTGTATTAGGTTGAGCTTGCCTCAAGGAGGAGGTTGTTGTTGGTTTGAAGTTTGCCTCAAGAGGAGGTTGTGGTTTGTAAGGGAGGAGTTGGGTACTCCTTGTAATTGTGATTGCCCCAAATCCTCGGTGGAGGTTCCCTTTGTGGGAGTCCTTTGTGGACAAGCTAGTGGATTGGAAATCCTTCGTGTGTCGAAGGCGGGGATGTAGAGCTAGGTGCTCGAACCTCGGAACATATCTTGTTGTTTGCGCTTGATCCATTGACTCTCTCTAACTCTCTCTTTACTTTGTGCCTTGCATCTATTTATATTGCTCATTCATATTTGCTTGGCTTGGTTGTATGCATCACTTGTTGATAGTACTTGAGTGTGAATTGCATTAAGTTTTCATATTCCGCATTTAGTTCACAGATTAGCTATATCACCTATTCACCCCCCTCTAGGTGATTTCAATTGGTATCAGAGCTAGCGCTCCTGATATTTAGGTTTAACCACCTAGGAGTGAGATCTTGGTTTTCTAATCTTCATTTGCATTATCATTTGCACTCATCTAGTTTGCACTCATGGATAGCCCTCCTATGTTTGACCATTTTAGACTTGATACTTGGAAGGTAGACATGACTAGGCATTTAAAAACACTAGGTCATCTTGTTTATCAAGCCATTACCATAGAAACCCTCCCAACCAATAGCAAGCATAAGAAGGCCAATGCACTTGCACTTAGGGCACTTAGAACATCTCTTAATGAACATCTATTACATGTTTTTGATCGATATGATTCAGCTTTTGCAGTTTGGAGCATTTTAACTTCTCCCGAGCTTCCTACGATTATCAACAAGATGAGGAGATCTAGGAGAGATAAGTCCGAAGATCATTGCCTTATGGTCCATGGGAATGACTCCCATGAGGTACAATCGGATTCTCAACTAGATGATAGCTCTAGTTCATATTGCTATGGTTGTTTTGAAGTTCAAAATTTAAATTTAGAACTTGCCTCTAAGCTTGAAAATTCTTGGAAAAACATGAAATTTGAAAAAGAAGAATATAGATTTAAAAGATGAAATCAAGGATTTATGCTCAACCTTTGAAACTGTTTTGCAAGAGAAGGGAGAGATTGCTAGTGAACGTGACTCACTAAGATCTCAACTAGACCTTGCCCTAAATGAAATTGAAGTTTTAAAAGGCAAAAATGATTGTGATGATATTTTGGAGAACAATAAGGTTTTATCTTCAAAATTAGATCTTGTTTTTAAAGAAAATGTTACTTTGAAAAATGAAATTGATTTCATAACAAAAGAATTGGATTTGGTTTTGAATAAAAATAAATATTTGCAAAATGATATTAATATTCATGTTTGCCATGCTAGTGTAGCTTCTACTTCTTGCACACCTATAGCATGCTCCACTTTGTCTTCTAGCATAGAAAATGATATAAATGTTTTGAAGAAAAGTGTTGATTGTTTGGGCTCCACTTTGAGCCATTGTGCCATGAACCACACTCGTTTGGAATCCTTGATTCGCAAGAAACAAGTTCCAACTATGCATGCACACCCAACACGGCATACACATGCCCATCACGGACACAATCATAACATGTATGCTCATGTGTACACTTGTACACATTGTGGTCGAAAAGGCCATCTTGCTAGATTTTGCTATGATCGTTTACATGTTGAAAATTTAGCAACTAATCTTGTTTGGGTTAGGAGAGATACTAACCCCCGTGGACCCACAAGGAAATGGGTACCAAGATCCACCTCTTTGATTTTTGATGTAGGTGGAGGCTCTCGCATCACGTGAGAATTTTGGGTGCCTTGAGGTGGATGCGTTCTAAGCCTAAAAGAGAATCATTTGGATGCTTCACACTCAAGGAGATTAGGTGGAGAGGACCACCATGTTTTGGAGAACTAGAGATGCACCTTCATTGGTTTTGGTATCATTCTCTAACTCCCATTTATATTTGCATGCTTTATATGTTCATCAATTTATAGCATGTTTTGTTGTTTTATGATTAGTATGATAATTGCCATGTTTTTTAGTCTTATGTTTTACATGATTAGTTCTTGAGACACCCATGTTTAATATGAACCCATATTTTGTGTTCTCTTTATGTTTTAGCTATCATGTTGATCATAGATCTAATGCACATGTCTTTATCATAATAATCATATGGATTTTTGTGATTGTTTTGACACTCTATAGTTTTGATTATCATGATTGTATTTCTCATATTGATTTATATAACGTTTTGTGATTCATGTGTTGACTACTTACTTGAATGATAGTTTTCAATTAAGACTAGAATTTATATGTGTACAACTAGTGAGCTACAAATATATCTTTTTAATGTTTGTGCTTAAAAGCTCATTTGTGTTCATTAGATGTACTTGTATAGTCTAGTTTTGATGATTCATGCATTTGACTTGTATTCACCATTATATGTAATTTGGTTGACTTCATGTATATGTCCATCTTATCCAAACTATCACTTATACATATACATCCTTGAGCCACGTGCCTTCATGCATATACTTTTGTGGACTCTTCATGTTTGGGATATGTATGTATACTTTAGTTTGTACATGACATATATATGCCTTGAAGCTTAAGTCATATGGATGAATTTCATGTTTCTAAGTGATCTCACATTTATGTTGAAGCTCATGTTTTTAAGATGATTTTTCAATTAGTATCATGGATTTCAATTGATGGTTTCACATCCTAGATGAACTTTCATGGATTTCATGATTCACTTATGTTTCATATCTTGATGATTACTATATTGAGCTTAATTGTCCATTTTATGTTTCTCACAACACTTGTACACTCACCTTATTTTGATGTTTTCTCATGATTTGATTTTCATGAGTACTATTGGTGCCATATAGATTTTGAGTGTTTGGTGATCATGTGATTCTCATGTTTCATGAAAAATCTTTGTGTTTTATCTTGAAGAATTTCGTACTAGTTGATTCATATGACTAGTTGTGATATTCTTCATGAGGTAGAGTTTTTCAAACATACTATATTTCTAAATCTATTTTGAAAACCCCTACCTTCAATGGGCGGTTGGATGGGAGATCATGCTCATGTATGCTTTATAATGAAAATCATTTTAAACTTGAACATGAAATGGGTGGTAGTTGATATGAGTCATACACTTGATCTTTTGTTGTTTCAATTGGTATCATTGAATCCTTTCAATTGGTATCAATATGACATCTTTTTGTATACTCATATATGTTTGTGTTTTATATATGTATGCTTGCACCTCACATAGTATCAAATTCCAATTGATATCTATCTTTTACATACATATATATAGAAGATTTATTTGTGCTTACTATATCCTTATATTTTTAAGCACAAAACCTTGTTTATAATAAGCTTGAGTTTTTCAATTGGTATCCATATACAAGCTTTATCATAATTTTAAGATTGCTAAGCTTGAATTTTTAATGAATATCATGTTTCAATTGATTTAATTTTCAATTGGTATCTTATTTCAAGCCTATGCATATTTTCTTTTGGTATTTCATAAAGGGGGAGAAAACTCGTATTTTATATTTCAATTGGTATTTGGTTTACCATTGTTTTTGTTTCCCACTCCCTAACTTTATGATATTAAAGTAATTGGTATCATATGCTTATAATGAAAAATATCTATTGGTATCAAGTTTACATTACATGTTTTCATTTTGATATAAAATGTTATTTTGTTTCAATGCCTTGTTTTATTTCAAATAGGATTTGGCATTTCTCAAAGTTTGTTATTTTCAATTGATATCATATTGACTTTGGTTTTACCCCTTGAAATAATTTATTGCTTCTTTGTTTTGAAGATTTAGGGGGAGAAGTATTTGTTTTCATTATGTTTGTTTTTACCCCTTTGTTGATGATTGACAACAAGGGGGAGAAGAATTTGTAGTTTATATGCATGGTTGATTTATGCATATGTTTTAGTTGGTTTTCATTAGTAATAATATGTTGGTTTCAATATTATTGTTTTATTGGTATCAAGAGCATGTTTCATTGTTTATGTTTTATTTTAATTGGTATCCAGAACATGTTTATATGTGTTTAAGAACATTCATTGCATATCTTATATGTTTTATTGTTATGCATGAGTTAAGGGGGAGCTTCTTTGAAGTTTACTTTAATCCATGCATATATAACTCCATGAGTTTTGTCATCATCAAAAAGGGGAGATTGTTGGCCCAAAGGCCTTCCACTCTAGTTTTGATGATGATTAACTCATGTAGTTATGTGTACTAATAATCTTGCAATGTTTAAGTTTCAGATATTTAACAAGATATTAGTTGGTGAAAGCTTCCACACATCTTTCACAAGGTGATTCAAGAGCCTAAGCATCAAAGATGACATCTAGTACTCATTGGAGTCAAGCTTGGTGAATCACGGTTTGAACCGAGTCAACTTGGAGACGGCGCTCTACAAGAAGACTTAGGTATCCCTAGTTTAGTTTGTGTTTAGATCCTAATTGTAAAGATTAGATTAGTATGATATGCTCAAGTTCACAACACACACGTTTTATGTTTTGACTTTGGTTTTTCGGTTTTAGGTTTAACCGATCTTGGTTTTCATGAATAGATAGATCAAAACAAGTTTACATGTTTTAATGTATATATGATTTGTTCTATATACACGCATGCTTTAATTTCCTAGATAAACTTAGTTTTGACTCCCTTATTCATGTGTTATATGTTTTGGTATTTTTGACAAAACATATTTTGGAATTAACGACAAAAACTATGATATATATTTGTTTCATGTATATTGGATTTCTATCCATATGCATCATGCCTAAATGTTGTTTAATATCATGTTTTTGTACTTGGAAGATTTTTGGACAAAACGTATTTTCTATTCAAAATCCAAGTTTTAGAAAATACAGTTTTTGGTTTTTGGTAAAAATGATTAGACACAAAAATAGTTCATATTGATTGATATTTGAGCTAAACTTTTTACCACATGTTTATATATCAATGCAAAATGATAAAACTATTTTTGGTGATTTTTAGAAAAGATAAAAGAATTTTTAAACATATTTCTAATTGAATTTTCTGTTCCAGGCTTCAACCAAGTCGACTAGTAACCTGACTAGTCGACTAGGGCTGAGGTCGGTCGACCGGGCCGGTCGACCGACGTGCACAAATCTGTGCACGTTTGGCAGCTTTGGGACAGTCGACCGGGACGGTCGACCGGGACGGTCGACCGGGCCGGTCGACCGGTAGCTGCCAACGGTCAAAAAATGACCGTTGTGCGGTCGACCGGGCGGTCGACCGCCAGGGTATTTCTGGCAGTTCTGCTGCCAACGGCTATTTTCTGGATTAGCCTATAAATACCCTTTTGGCAAGAGTTTTTCTCTAAGAATTTTTGGGCTAAAATTTTCATTCTCTCAGGTGTTTTTGCTGCAATCAAAATAGGTTTTTGGATTCAAATCGAACAATCTTTTTGGTGTTTTCTTTAGGGTTTAAAAAATCAAAGAAAAGGGTTTTGGGAAAAACTTTTGAATTGAACTTCTCTATCTTGGTTTCATTTATTTCCCAAAGATTTTCTTTGAGTTGCTGGTTTCAAATCCCTTGGTTTTCTCCACACTTGAGCTAAAATCTACTATCTTCTCTATAGGATTTTGTGTGGGAAAAAGAGATTGTTTTGTGGTTGTTGTTTGAAACCACTAAGTTGTAAACCCTATTTAGCTTGGCTTTGTGCCTTTCCCTCATTGTGTTGAGGAAGATTTGCTATTGGGTTGTATCCCTCAAGGTTGTGAGGTGATCTTTGTATTGGGTTGAGCTTGCCTCAAGGAGGAGGTTGTTGTTGGTTTGAAGTTTGCCTCAAGAGGAGGTTGTGGTTTGTAAGGGAGGAGTTGGGTACTCTTTGTAATTGTGATTGCCCCAAATCCTCGGTGGAGGTTCCCTTTGTGGGAGTCCTTTGTGGACAAGCTAGTGGATTGCAAATCCTTCGTGTGTCGAAGGCGGGGATGTAGAGCTGGGTGCTCGAACCTCGGAACATATCTTGTTGTTTGCGCTTGATCCATTGACTCTCTCTAACTCTCTCTTTACTTTGTGCCTTGCATCTATTTATATTGCTCATTCATATTTGCTTGGCTTGGTTGTGTGCATCACTTGTTGATAGCACTTGAGTGTGAATTGCATTAAGTTTTCATATTCCGCATTTAGTTCACAGATTAGCTATATCACCTATTCACCCCCCTCTAGGTGATTTCAACTCCTAGTATTTACTGCATGATGTCTTCCTTGTTCATAATTACAAATAAAAAGCAACAGACTTCACAATGAGCAAAACGTTTCAGTATCTTCGTTTCTGAGTTATCATTTTTCAGTAGTAACACCACTCTCACATTGCATTGTCTTTGCACTTAAAAGATGTCAGATAATATTTAACAAGGGTTGCCTACAGCATTCACCTGGAACTTGATAAAAAGTCTCTTTTTTGTAAATTTGTATACATATGAACATAGATGAAAATATCTTCCTTAGACTTATCTCAAACGGAGCCGTACCCGAACCCTCTCATTTATTGTACTAAAAGAGAGTTTTTTTTCATAACGATTCTATTTTCACTCCTAAAATCTTTATATTTTTATTTTGATAAATATTTTAAGTCAGGACAAAAACTCAGCTCCCGTTGGTCCCCATTTGTTTTGTACCCTAAAAGATTTATGAAACCCAAATTGAATTCCTTATATGTTTGAAGCAATATTAGTGCAAGGAGAAAGAGAGAGAACATCATGTATCTTGTAAAAGTTTTATCTTTTTGTTGAATTTGATGTTGAATAATGACTTCTTTTCAATTTTGAGAATGGAAAGGACGTGGGTGTGTGAGATTTATCAATTATGCTGATGGGCTGTGGGTCTCAAGCTAAAAGGAAAATTAGAGCATAAAGATTTCATCTTTTTTTTCTTGAAATTTGATGTTCAATAATGAATTTACATCATTTTATAAAAATTAGTTCGGTGTGTTTGTGGGTTTTCATATGGACTATAGGAAATAGGCGTATTTTTGATCATAGTGTTTGTTGGGAGTAACTGACAATTTGTCAGGAATACATATTCCTGACACACGTTGGTCGTAAATACATATTCGTGATCATTTGTCGAAAGAACTTTCGTCGCTAATGTGCACGTTCCCGACCAAAGGCTTGTCACGAATATTCGGACAAGAATGTGAATTCTAGGAGTAATCTTGATGAAATATTCCAGAAAGATTTTTTTTTTATTGGGAATAGTTATTTCTGACGCTCTATTTTTTTCAGAATATGTTTGTCAGGATTGTTATTGTAGACTAAAAACATCATCGAGAAAGACAATCTCAACTATTATTTAATATACAATTTCACGTAAAAAATCCGTCAAGAACTCTTTTCCTCAACAGAAATATTTGTCGAGAATGTTATTCTCGACAAAAATATTTTGTTAAGAAATATTTCAATAATATTTATTTACACTTATACATCAATATCATGACAAACATATTGCAACAACTCATGACCAACATATTACAACACATGTTTAGTCTTAAATATAAATAAATGTATAATCAATACCATGTTCCAAATCTAATAACAGTTTTGAATATCAAAAGAAAAGTCTCCATACATTTCATTAACATGTAAAGGAACTTATAGATCACCATCCACACATGTAATATCTAGAGCAAGATAACTAAGCAAAAGAAACTTGGATTTATTTTAACATATGAAATTCAAAGTCATATTGAACTGTCACCAACTAA
This sequence comes from Agave tequilana, assembly GCA_038442645.1. Lineage (NCBI taxonomy): Eukaryota > Viridiplantae > Streptophyta > Magnoliopsida > Asparagales > Asparagaceae > Agave > Agave tequilana. Next base: position 60,859 of record JAVJIF010007244.1, read on the forward strand.
AGGTAGAAACATAAAAATAAAATGTAATCTCTAAATCTTAATGCAAAAGTTTGTATTTTTTCAAAACCCGCTAATCAAAGAACAATTGCATCTTCATCTTCATCTTCATCCTCTTTTGCCTCTGACGTTCCAGTAACTTGAAGTTTCAACTTCCGATAGCGTATAGACTCTCTATAGAAATCAAGTTAAAAGATTTTAATTAGTATTAATTTATGCTTTGAAAGAAGGCTAACAAGAAAATATTAAGTAATATATACGCCATACATGCTATATATGGGTAAGATGAATGAGATGAATGGACTTTGTAGAATGCATATAAAACTTTTTCCAATAATTTTTTATTTATAAAAAATTAAGTGAAACAATTCTCTAACTTTTTTAGGAAAAGTTTGTAGAAATTTCTCACGCGTCTCAGGAGAAAGAGTGAAAAAAAAATGAAGTCTCTCACTTGACAGAGTTGAATTTACAACCTGATCAATACCTCCTCTACACCCTGTATAGGTTGTGCTTCTGCGACAATGGTCGTATTTATTAGCTTGTAGGCTTCTGTGCCCGTTAATAGACTTTGGTATTTGTTTGTTAACCCTAACACGACTTTGATGCACTGATCTTGTATATCATCTGGTAGTCGCTCAAGCTCAGTTCCTTGGCTCTGGATCGGAAGGGTGGTTTAAGTAACATCTTTGGCGAGAGCAGCCTATAGCATAAAACCATAGAAATAATGTGCCAAATAAAATTGATTAATGTTTTAAACCGATAGCATAATGGTTGTATTTATTGGCTTGTAGGCTCCCATGCCCATTAATCTACATTGGTATTTATTTGTTAACCCAAACATGACTTTGATGCAATGATCTTGTATATCACCCAGTAGTTGCTCAAACTCAGTTCCTTGGCTCTGGATTCGAAGGGTGGCTTGAGTAATCTCTTGGGTGAGAGCAGCCTATAACATAAAACCCATAGCATAATGTGTCAAATATAATTGTTTTATTGACTCGGCTTTCTGAATGCTACCTCATCTCTTTTGCAACCCCTCTGTCATATACAATCTTTGCAATCTTGGAATGATAGGAAAATGGCGGAGAACCATGACAAGATTTTTCTGTTCTTTTGACGGATCATCATTTGATTTGTCTGTAGCAAAAGTGCTTTTTTTCCCTTCTTCCATCTTGTGATTTTACACTTGGGGCAAACCTTTATATCTCTTTGTAGTATAGAATATAGTCATTAGGACAAGCATCGATCTTAACATAATCAAGACCAAATATTGTGACAATTTTTTTGCCTCATAGTATGATTTCGGTATGCTCTCATTACACATGGAAGAGCCTTTCAAAGTATATTAAGAAGCATTGTGATGTGCTTATTGGTCCATCCACCAGAGATTTGAGCTGGAACAACCTCAGTAGGAATGACAACCTCGTAAATTCTGTGTAATTGGGCCACAAGACCTTCTCTTTATCCTCTAATAATTTGGTTAAATTCTTAATGTCTTTGCTGTGAGAAATTCTCCGAGAACTTGGACACATGCACCAAAATGTAAAGATTTGCACGAACAAACATCACAGTAAACACAAAGATTTACATGAAAACTCGAAAGAAAAAAACCACGAGAGAGAGATATTTCACTCAAATTCAAAGGAATTACAAGTAGAGATCTGTGGCTCTGTGAGCGTTTATGTGATTATATGTGCGCTAGGGTTTTTGAAATCTAACCTCTTTCTCGTTGGAGAAGGATATGTACTTATACACGTCTGAGCTGTCCTCATGGGTGCAGATATTTGGGATCTACATAGCTGCATGATTTGCACATTATGATCTTCTTATAACTGCCTAGATCACGCTGTTTGATTGTAGGACTGCCATATAAAGATATCTACCACCATCCATAACTGCATGTATTAATATAGGAGTGTTACTACGTTTAGAACGTGGGGAAAAATATGACAGCGTAATCAGCTCTGTGAGTCGCGAGGATCAACCTATCCAGCTGTAAATGGTGTATGAGTATTAGGCTTCGAAGGGTCTTTATGCCGGAGCCTAGATCGGCTCCGGGAAGGGTCTTGCAGCTTCAATTGAGTGATTGACTTGGGGTAAGACCCGAGGCTAGCTGATGTGGACTTAGGACAAGGCCTGAGGTTAACTGATGTGGGTTCGGGACGAGGCCCGAGGCTTTTTGATGTGGGCCCGGGGTGAGGCCCGAGGCTTTTTAATGTGGGTCCAGGGCGAGGCCTGAGGCTTTCTAATGTGGGCACGGGGCGAGGCTAGAGAATTTCTTCTTGGGTCTGTCAGGCTTGTAAGTGAGCTGGGCCTGCGGGTAGAAGTGTGGGGCTTCCAGGCATTCAACTGTCATGATCTTCGCAAAGGTCTAAATCTGACCAATACAGATACCCTCTCCACCTCCTCCTCCTCAGAGTCCCAGACAGAGGAGGAGGAGAGCGGACTAATTCATGCCTCGAGACAATTCCTACTGAGTGGTCAGAGGCGTTGGCTAGTCTGACGTATCCTCTGGGGGGTCTTGTCAACACTTTGTCTTCTAGTGGGGGCAGTTAAGATGTCCTTTCTGTCATTTGTGCAGGCGCATTTAATGATAGATTTGAAAAGCTGACAATCATGGGTGGTATGTCAGATATGCGTGCTTGCAGGTAACCATCATTCAGAAGGCGAATCGGGCGAGTTGGGATTTGAGCAACGGTTGCAATCGAAGCAGGTGGGCAGATGAAGTGACGCTTCAAGTTTTTCCATCATTGTGATGACGTCAGATCTCTCTTTATATTAGGGAAAATTTTGGACTTAAGAGTTTTTGCAAACCCTAAACCCTCACCTTCAGTTTCTTCCTCCTCTACTGCTGTAATCTTTTATAAGCTTTGATTAACTTCGAAAATGGCGAACAAAAAGTCAGCTACCACTGTTGATGAGTTCTGGGGCGAAGGCACTTTAGAAGAAAGGGGGAAAAGGCCCATCTGGTGTACGAGAGAGGCGATGGATTTTGATCCAAAAATGACACCTCTTTGCAGCCTAAAGGAAATCTTCGAGTACTTGTCGAAGAATGATGTCGAGCTGCCAGATGAGATCACGGTGGAGTGGTACCCTTGAAGATGGATGTGAGAAACCCCTGTCACGCGTCACTTCTCAACATACGTTAAAGCGAAGTCACGACGAGAGTCGACGATATATATACACGAGAAGAATACCACACATATATATGCTAAGCCTAAAGTAACCTGAATAAGTTATATCAATCAATTATGAAGGCATTAAAATCACTATAATATAACATATAATTTCTACACATGATAATATTATTTTATGAATAAATCAAATAGAATAACTACTGAGTCCAAACTATAGAGAATCAATAGAATAAAAGGAAGAATGAACAAAGAATCCAAGTGATTAAGCAAATAGGACTCCATACTCCTCGATACACATGATCTCCTTGAATACCTGCTCAGTAAAAGAAATATACATATAACTGGATATGCAAATTCAAGGGAGTCAGAAAACTCCCAATGAGTATGTAAAATGAGAGAAGGCGTGCGTGCATATTACATGTGAGCATATCATAATATTACTATAAAATATATAGAATAAATAATATCATGAATAGAACTGAAATTAGAAGATAGTATGGTCTAATAAAATATCAATCAGCATGTTACAAGTATTACAATAACATGCAATACATAATCTAAAGAGTAACGGGATCGATATGTTATAAACTCATGTGACAGGTGTCTATCATGGCATACATGTATATAACAAGGTAACACACATCAAACATGACATATTATGTCAGCGTAATCGGTTCCGTGAATCGTGAGGATCAACTTATCCAGTTGTAAATAGTGTAGAGTAGCAGGTTCTGGAGGTCTTCGTGTCGAGGCCTAGAGCGGCTTCGAGAAGGGTCTTGCAACTTTGATTGAATGATGGACTCGGGATCAGACCCGAGGCTAGCTGATGTGGACTCGGGACGAGGCCCGAGGCTAACTGATGTGGACCCGGATGAGGTCCAAGGCTAAATGATATGGGCTCGGGATGAGGCCCGAGGCTAACTGATGTAGGCCCAGGGCGAGGGCGAGGCTTTCTGATTTGGTCCCGGGGCAAGGCTCGTGGCTTTTTGATGTGGGTGCGAGGTGAGGCCCGAGGCTTTCTGATGTGGGCTCGGAGCGAGACTCGAGACTTTCTTCTTGGGTCCATGTCAGTCTTATGAGTGAGATGGGCCCTCTGGTTGGAGCGTGGAGCTTTCATGCATTTAAACACGTGTTGTGATCTTGACAAAAATCTAAATCAGACCATTACAATTTTCATATTACATTCTCTAATTCGTCAACATTCTCTTCTTATGGAGGAGCCACAAATTTATCATGCAACATTTGGTTGTTGTTTACCCAGTCCCCTTCTAGTGAAACTTGTTCCTTGGGAGATTCTGGCATGTCATCTATGATTCGAGGAATTTCGCCGTGAAAAGTCCAGATGTAATATTCTTTTACAAAACCCCTTGCAGTTAGGTGACTTCGTATCTCATCCTGACTTTACATCCCTGTGTTTTTACATCATTTACAGGGACAATATATTAATCTTGACTTTGAAAGATATGGATTGCAATCGGCGAAATCTAAAAATGCATCAACCACATTTTCAAACCAATCATCGACCATCTCTCAATTGGAGGTATATTCATAAAAGTTTTGTCTGCACCTTCTTCATCTACTATGATTAGTATTTTGACATGATCCAAATATCCATCCAAACATCTACACCAAATAGATTAAAATTTATAACTAAGCCAATTCATTTTTACAGCAATATGATAAGTAATAATATTTTTTGGTTAAGAAAAATCACACTTGAAAATTAGAAAGAGCAAAAAAAAAAATATTCTAATCTTAAGAAAAATCAGAATAAAAAAAGAAAATAACTTGAAAGAAGTAGAAATTTAGTCGCTGAATATGTTATAACAATATGAGACAATCACCTGAGACAAATATTTCATCAGTCATCACATAAAATCTATTAAAATAAAATATTAAAAAAATGAAAATAGTATAAAACTGTTAAACCCTAAATCTTTCATCATAGTAAACCCTAATTTATCACGACTCGAAAAAGAAAATAGTAAACCCTAAAATTATAAACCAACATAACTACACGAAGGTGCTAACAAAACCCTAAAATCTTAAAGCGTGTCATCTCAATCACAAGTAAACAGAATAATAAATAAGTTTCTTTAGAGAGATAATCAAAGCGAGAGAGAGAGAACCAGCAGGCGGCGCGGGATAGAGAGACGCGAAGAGAGAGGGAGAGGGACTCGGTGATGGAGGGAGAGGGGTGATGAGGGGGAGACGCGGAACGAGTCAGGTTGGTTTTTATTGGACCCAGTTTTAAAATAAACCCAAATCAAAGTACCTCAATTATGGTTTCGTTTTACCCTAATCTCTCGTTCACTTCCTGAACACCTTCTTTCATTTCTTGAATGAGATCGACGAACACCACAATGACTCCGGCCGCGGCGAACACCACGGGGACTTCGGGCGATGATGATGATGGAGACAATGACGGCTCCACGACAAAGAGATCCCAAACAAGATCTTTAGACAACATCGACTCACGGTGATGAGGCGGCGTGACCTCGATGACGATATCTCTGGACTTGAGAGGAGGCAATAACGATATGAGGGCGGTGCCTAGAGTAAGACGAAGGCGGCTCCGCAGCGTTAAGGAAGACGTGAACGATGGATGAGGATGGGAACGTCGATGAGGCAACGACGAGGCAGCGATGACGTTGGCGGGACGAAGATGATGGTGAACAGATGGCGACAGGTACGTGAGCAGGTAGGGATAACTAATGGGGCGGGTCGACCTGCTTCGACCCGCCCCGCCCCTCCCCGCGTGACCCGTTTGATTTGAACAGGGCGAGTTGCGGGTCAACCCGGACTCGCCCCATTTAGGGGCGGGTCAAAACGAATTGACCCATCCCGCGTAAACGGGACGGGTCAGATTCGTCCCGTGACGAATCACGGGACGAATCCGGTCGGAAAAAATTTCCCCGACCCCCTTCTATAATAAATTTATTTTTATGTCCAATAATTTTATATAACTGTGAGAGAGAAAAATTTGTCTCAGGCCCCTAGATTCTTTTTATATTTTTTTAACCCTCAACGGCTCAAAAAAGAGCCGTTGTGGGTGAGTCAGAGGGTGCCAGTTGTCTCCTTTAAAAAAATTAAAAAAACCCCTCTAACCTTTATAAATACCCTCCAATCTCATTCACTTTCATCTCACTCAACTTCAACCCTCTCTCTTTTATTATAAATTACTCTTATTCTCTTACAATTATAAATTTTTACCAACTTCTAATCTAGTCTAATGGAGCCCAACTGGAGTACTGGCGGTACCTCATCCGAAGTCGTGGTAGCTCTTCACCAACACACAATCCTTCATCTTCCGCACCTCACACCGATGCTGGTGGTAGCTCATCGTCAATATATGCTGCTTACCCACCATACAATTATGCTCCCCCAATATCTGGATTTGCTTCCTATCACAGTTCGTCAAGTTATGCAATTGACTACAGTGGCTCTGCACCCTATACACATGCTGCATATGCCAGTGATAGTGGTACAGGTCGGTATTCTATTTCCTTCCCTCCTCAATATTCCTCATATTCTTAACTTTTAATGTCAACATCACCCATACCCGCATAATCTCTAGCTCACTTTTTTTACTGAAACACAAGAACAACACGATACACAAGCAGCACTGCATGATATTATAGTTCCAGAAACACAACAACCAATTAGCACAACCACTAAAGTAAGAGCCAAAACTTCTCTAGTGTGAAACCATTTCGAAAAAAAAGTTATTGAAGGTAGAAGAAAGGCAGAATGTAAGTACTGCCATCAAATATTTGATCATAAAGAAGGATACAGTACAGGTGTTCTTAGTAAACACTATGAAAAGAAGCATGCTAAAGATCACGATTTACCACCACAATAAGCACAAATATTAGCTGATTCAGGCATACTCTCCACTTAGAAATATAAGTCTGAAGTAAATAAACATAAGTTAGCTGAATTTATTGTTCGAACAGAACATCAATTTTCTTTTACTGAATCAGACGCATTTATTGATTATCTTAAATCTGTTTTTGCTCCTGACTATAAGATAATTAGCAGACAAACTATTACTAAAGAAATTGAAGATTTATTTGTAAATAGAAAAAATATTTTGAAGGCTCTTTTTACTAGTAATGCTAGAAAATTTTCATTAACTTTCGATATATGAGAAGCTCTTAATTTTATTCATTATTTATGTGTTACTGCTCACTTTATTGATGATAACTGAATTTTACAAAAACGTATTTTATCATTTTCTAAATTTTTTAAGAAACATTCTGCTACAAATGTAGCAAATTCAATTTTTCTTACTTGTAGAAATTATGGTATAGAAAATAAAATATTTTCTATTTCTTTTGATAATGCAAGTGAAAATACTGCTTCAATAAGACAATTGAAAACGGTATTAGATCTGATTTTAAATGGTAAACTTTTTCATGTTAGATGTGTTTGCCATATAGTGAATTTATATGTACAAGATGGTATAAAAATATTAGACAAATATATTTATAAAGTTAAAGAAATTATTTTACATATTAAACATAGTGGTCCTAGAAAACAATCTTTTAAAAGTTATAGCCGACAATGTGGACTGAAGGAAAAGGCTACTCCAAGAAGATGTGAAAACTCATTGAAATTCAAGCTACAATATGATTAAAGATTGCCTTCCTTATAAACAAGCAATTCAATTTTTTACAGTAAATGAATGTTCATCTTATTATATTAGTGATGAAGAGTGGAAATTGTATGAAAATTTTGTACTTTTCTAGAAAAATTTGACACTGCCACAAAAGCACTTTTTGGTACATATTATCTCACATGTAACTTAATTTTTTATAATCTTAATGAGATTGCTCAAGTATTTGCTGCATACAGAGATGATGACAGTCTTGAAGAGGCTATACATAATATGGAAGAAAATTTTCAAAAATATTTTTAAAATATGCCTTTTTTATTTTATTTAGCTGCAATTATGGATCTTAAAATTAAAATAGATAATTTAAAATTTTTATTATCCAATTTTATTTTATGTGTAAATTATAAACAAAATGTAGATAAATTTCTTTTAGAAATTAGATCTCTTCTAGAAGAAATGTACTCATTGTACAGAGATGAGTTATTTCTCCCTTCTTCTTCTGAAGTTAGGACACCTACACTATCACAAATTTGTTCTACTAGTCTAGGTAAAAGATTATCAAAATTTAAAAGTTTACTTTCCTCTAATACTAGAAAGAAACACTCTTCAGGAGCAGGTTCATTTGATAAACTTAATTTATATTTGAACACAATGCCTACAGAAATAAATAAAAAAGAAGATGAACCATGAGAAACATTTGATGTTTTGTCATGGTGGAAAGAACAGAGAAAATAATTTTCTGTTCTTTCTACCATTGCCTGAGATATGCTAACACCTCCGGCCTCTACAGTAGCGTCCGAGAGCGCATTATCTGCAGGTGGTAGAGTTTTGACACCCTGGAGGAGCAGGCTGACGCCGAAACACTTGGAGATAACTGTTTGCTTAAAAGAATGGTTCGATACAGAAAGACGCACACAAGAAAAAACTATTCTAGATGAGGAATTTGAACAGGACGATGATGAAGAGTAGAGAACCATCAGAGTTTTTTATGTACATTGTATGAGATGAGTACCAAAGTTTTTTATGTATATTATATGAGATGAGTTTTATATACATTATATGAGATGAGTATATTGGTGTATGATTTTTCATATTAATAAAATAATTTACCTTACAAAAAAAACTTGTAATTAGGGTATATTAATTCTATTATTTTTTTGTAATTTTAGACAATTTTTAAAAAAAAATTTCCTCTTTTTTACTATTTTTTCTAATTTCTTTATAACTTTTAATTTTAAAATTTAAAGGGAAATTCAAATTTTAAAAAAATATTAAAAATGCCGAGACGGGTCGGACCCGTCTTGGCGAATCCGGGTAACGAATCGGGGCAGGAGACCCGATTCGTTACCGGGTAAACGACCTGTCTTGCCGAATCAGTGACGAGACGGGTTCTCGTCACTGATTCGTTGGGCTGACAGGACGAATCAACCCAATTCGTCCCGTTAGCCAACCCTATGAGTAGGAAGACGAGGAGAAGAAGACGATGAACATGTTTTTTTTGTGTGGAAGGAGATGAAAACTATGGTTTTAGAATTGGCTCTGATACCATGTTCAAATTGAGAGAAGAAAGAGTTATTCATATATTATTAATGTGGGCAACACCCAAAATATATAGGCATCTACATAGAAATCTAATCAAATACAGAATCTTAATTAGACTCTAATACTAATACTAATATAATACTAATTATATCTTCAGGACAAATTTTTGAATTAATCCTAATTTTAAAATAATTAGAAAAATAAATTCACACCAAAATAATTGTAAAAACCGACCTCCCCTATTCCACGTTGGCGCCACGTCGGCCAACGGTCGACTGTAGGCGCCAGTGTGGCGCAGGGAAGGTGGTCTGCAGAAGTCCTGCTTTGGCAAGGCCGGACTTAGGATTTGGGTTTTTAACAAGTCCGGCCTTGCCAAGGTCGGACTTTTGTGACATTTACAGAAGTCTGGCCTTGGCAAGACCGAACTTCCAGCCGGGTATCATTTTATTTGCATTATATTTGAATATTACATTTTGTCTTTTAACATGCTAGTTCTATTCTCACTCATTTATTTGCAAATCTGCAAGATCTTGGGATTATTAAGTTTTTGGATCATTTACGGTCACTAAAGTATTAGGAGCTGACTGATGACCATGTCATTGAGTACGTCTCACGGACTGGATTCTTGATTCCTTCTAGGTTTACTTGGGTGGGACTTGATCGATCATTGCTTATGGCTCAGATTGAGAGATGGAGGCCCGATGATGAGGACATCATGCCACCGCCCAGGAGCAGGTTCGATCGAGTATACTTCAGGAGGCGGCGCGCTGGTCTTCTATGGCTTTAGATGGGACTTATTTCAGACTTTATTGATAGCAGATGTTTTTACCTTTATTTGTTTTCCTTTTATTTTTGTTCTTTTGTGGACGTTTAGTACCACATCGGTTATTTTCCAGTAGTCCTCTTTTGTAAAGCCTATATAAGGCCCCTTAAACTATTGGAATGGATTATTGAATGATTTAAATTTCCACAAATTATCTGAGTAATTCTTGAGTCTCTTTTGCTCTCGAGTTTAGGGTGAGAAGCCCGTGCAAGGGGTGGAAACCCAAATTTTATCTTTCCTCAGATTAAATCTCAGTTACGATTTGAAGGTGATTGCGATCCAGGTGGTTTTACATCATTTTGGTATCAGAGCACCGGTTTTCAATCCCCTTCAAAATTCTCTTTTCAAATTTTATCTTTTCCAGATCCATTCAAACCCTAGATCTATTCCAGATCCATTCAAAAAAAAAAAAAATTTACACTGTTCAAAAAAAGAAAAGAAAAGTAAAGTGAAAAAAAAAATCATCATCGAAAATCCCTGAGAATTCCCAACTCGCACTGTTCATTTTCTCTCTCTGTTCACCAAAATTCCGCCGCGCCTCTGCCGCCGTCGCAGCCACGCCTCCACCACCGCCGACAGCCACGCCTCCTCCTCCGCCATCAAGTCCCCGGTGCATCTCCCACAACCCCTCCAGCCCACTACAGCACCGCCGCGACACCAGACGACGTCGACTGAGTTCCAGCGCCATCAACAGAGCTTCCAGAAGCTCGATTCTTCGTCAACAGAGTAGATCCATCCGCCGAGGCCAATCCAAGCCAACAAGCTCTCGCCGCCGTCGCCTCAGCTCCCGCCGCCGTCTGGTCCTTGTCGTCGTGGGAGCCTCGCTGGCGATAGTTCCAGACCGCCGACATCACTCCATCTTCCGTCCGATCTCGTCGCCAACGTCAGGTGCCCTCATCCTCTGTCATCGATTTTGCCCTGAGGTCTCGTTGACGGCCTCTTCGCCTCGCCACAGCGCCGCCGACGCCAAATTCTCAGCCCTAGCAAGGGCAACTCGAGCAGGAGAAGAACGGGTGGGAGAGAGAAAACGGGCACGGGCAGATCCACGCCCCTCTCCCCTCCGATCTCGCCATCTCCGCCGACTAAGTCCGCCACTTGCGTCGTCGTCCCCTGCCGAGCTTCGCCGTCAATTCTCTGCCCTAGCTGCGCCCGCGAACGAAGGAGGAAGTGAAGATTTGGGTGTCGGGTGAGAATTAAATCTAACCCGATGTTTTATAACCCAACCCAGAGGCTTACTGGGCTGGGCTTGAGTCCAAATCTATTGGGTGGGCCGGATCCAAACCAAGCCCGACCCCGTCCAGACCCGTTCAGGGTTTTTAAGAAAATTTATAGCGGGTGCGGGTCCAGATTTAGACGGGTTGAGTGATTATAACCTGAACCCAACCCGATCCACTTCAGTGACGTCACTGCTGACATCAGCAACCGAGTTAACTCACTGAGTTGACTCAGTCCAGAATCGCAGCATCGCTTCAGACGACCGTTCCGGACTCGTTTCAAGTCCGAATTGACCCGTTTTTCGAGGCAGTAGATTCGGGACAACCAGTACTACGCGCCTACAGCAGTCTCGTTCAGGTTTGACTAACGTCGCCTTCCCAGGTAACTTTGAATATTCTGTCAGTTATTCCTGCCACTTGATTAAAATAGCTAGTTCTCCCAATCTGTCGCATGATAAAATTTATTGACTGTTGCCCACTATATAAGCGAGTTGTGTGATTCTGATCTTGAGTGGTAACCGACCTAATATTAATTGTGCAACTAAATTAATTTGAATTTGTGGTTACTTGATTAATCTTGAAAAGTAACTGTATCAGCACGTGTTTTATCACTGTCTCCACATTACAATTTCTTAATCACGTGTTAGTCTCATTAGCTTAAAATTGGTATTATCTTTCACCATTCTAATCTCTGACTCCTTCTGCATAACATACATATCCTAAGAACAGCTTGCATTTAGGATCAGTGAAAATCTTGCATGCCTACTAGAAGTGGTAGAACTTTTTCTATAGGCGAAACTTCAGCATCAATGGACCCTAGCATTCATGATACCCTTAACACAATCCTACAAAAGATAGAGAGCATGGACAGACAACTTCAAGAGGTTAAGGATCAGGTTGATGTCAACTGTAGGGATCTAGCAACCAGAATTGGTAGGCTAGAAACTAATAGGAGAAGAATCAGGGATGATGAGAGTTCTCGAAATGACAGTAAGTCTCCTAGGCGTGAGCGAGGCAATGACAGTAGGTCTCCTAGGCGTGAGCGAGGCCCACCTTATCGGACAACTGATGTCGATGCCCAGTATATCAGGAGCGTTAAAGTTGATGCTCCTTCTTTTGACGGGCGTTTAGACCCTCAGGTCTATATCGATTGGCAGTTGGCCATGGACCGATATTTTCGTTGGCATGACATGTCTGAATCAAGAAAGGTTCGATTGGCCGTTATGAAATTAACGGGACAAGCGGGGCAATACTGGGAAAATTTAGAGAGGATGATGAGGTACAGAAGGGAAGACCCCGTGGACACTTGGGAAAGCATGAAAGAGAAGCTTATGATGAAGTATGTTCCACCATCATTCAGTCAACAATTGTTGGACAAATGGAATCGATGGACCCAGGGAAACAAGTCAGCCGCTGATTACATTGCTAAGTTTGATGAATATCTGAATCGGTATGGAGCTATTGAGTTAGAATCTCCCGAACAGACCCTATCTAGGTTTAGGTCCGGTCTTAGGGATGATTATCGCCGAGAGCTCATTGCTCGAGGCATCACGACTCTAGAACAGGCATATCAGCTAGTCACCGACTTAGATGAGTCTAGAGGATCCTATTTTAACCGAAGTAACTTTAAGGATAACTCTAGAACCACCACTCCTGGTCAGCCAAGCTTCAACCGAACACTTCCTGCCCCAAGTAAACCTGCCTCCAGTTCCTCTAGCGTCAAACCAGCAGTCCTCCTGGTGCAAAGCCCTTTGCATCCGAGAAGAGAACGGTAAGTGAACCAGGAAAAGTCAACCCTAGAACCCAATGCTACAGGTGTCAAGGGTATGGTCACCTCGCCAGCCAGTGCCCGAGTCAGACCAAAACCCTCTTCGTCGAAGTTCCCATTGAAGATATAGAAGGAGAGGATGATGGAGAAGAAGTGGTGCACCAACAAGACGATGACTCGGATGCCTCTGTCGAAGAGTATGAATTTAATGGGTGCATCCGAACTGTGGAAATGACGAGCTTACCTCCTAGTGTAGCTCGCATCCAATTAGGAGTGGTTAGATGTACTTTAACCCAGCCTGAACCACTTAACGACTGGAGAAGGACTGCCATATTCCAACTTGCACGAAAATTGGCAATAAGAACTGCAAGGTAATAGTGGATAGTGGCAGCTGCATCAAAGCTGTGGCGTCAAAGCTAATCACCACCTTGGGGATGACGCCGGTGAAGCATCCAAACCCCTACAAGGTTACATGGATCGATGCTACATCTATAGATGTTCAAGAGAGATGTCAAATTCCCATCCAATTTGCCACATACGCAGAAATGTGTGGTGTGACATACTCCCCATGAATGTAGGTCATATCATTTTGGGTCGACCATGGTTATTTGACCTAGATGTGACCATACATGGACGTACCAACCAGTGTTCGTTCGTCCATAATGGGAAAAAGGTGAAGCTTATGCCAAATCAACCGAAGCCGCCAACCCGAGAGAAAGAGGCTGATAAAGGGAAAGATAAAGTGGACGTTATAAATCCAAAAAAAAGGGTTGATAAGAGCAAAGGTAAGATGGAAATGAATTTGATTAGCCACGATCAACTTGAAAAGAGCTTGCAGGATGGTTCTACTTGTTATGCTCTCGTGGCTCGAGAGGCTAGCCGGGATATCGAGGAGCAGATTCCTGAGCACATCAAGCCAATTCTGGAGGAGTTTTCCGAAACCCTCCCACAAGATCTTCCAGGTGAGTTGCCCCCTATGCGAGACATTCAACATGCTATTGATTTAGTCCCAGGAGCAACTTTACCAAATTTACCCCACTATAGAATGAACCCAACTGAACATGCGGAATTGCAACGGCAAGTAGAAGAGCTACTTGACAAGGGGTTCATCAGAGAGAGCTTGAGTCCATGTGCGGTTCCCGCACTTTTGGCGCCAAAGAAGGATGGCACATGGCGTATGTGTGTGGATAGTCGTGCAATCAATAAAATTACCGTCAAGTACCGTTTCCCTATTCCCCGTCTTGATGATATGCTGGATCTGATGTCAGGTGCCACAATCTTCTCCAAGATTGATCTTAAGAGCGGGTACCATCAAATTAGAATCCGACCCGGGATGAATGAAAAACCGTATTTAAGACTAAGGATGGTTATATGAATGGTTGGTTATGCCATTTGGACTGTCCAACGCTCCAAGCACCTTCATGAGAGTAATGACCCAATTGTTTCGACCGTTTATCGGTAAGTTCGTGGTGGTCTATTTTGATGACATACTGATCTATAGCCAAACCCCGGAGCAACATGTGGGTCATCTGAGGCAAGTCCTCTGCACACTCCATGCTAAGAATTTTATGCAAATCCAAAAAAGTGTGCTTTTTGTATAGACAGGGTTATCTTCCTAGGATTTGTGGTTTCCTCCGAGGGGGTTTCCGCAGACCCTGAGAAAGTGAAGGCAATAACCGAGTGGCCACAACCCCGGACGATCAGGGAAGTCAGAAGTTTTCACGGGTTAGCCACTTTCTACCGTCGGTTCATCAAGAATTTTAGTGCTATCATGGCACCTATCACCGACTGTTTAAAGAGTGAGGTGTTCCAGTGGACTCCTGCTGCCTCCAAAGCTTTCGCTGAAATAAAGAAGATGATGACGAAAGCTCCTGTAATGCGTCTCCCTGATTTTTCAAAAGCTTTTGAAGTAACTTGTGACGCATCGGGACTAGCAATAGGTGGTGTACTGAGTCAGGAAACCACCCGGTTGCTTATTTCAGCGAAAAATTAAATGATGCCCGTCAACGCTACTCCACTTATGATAAAGAATTTTATGCGGTTGTACAGGCGTTGCGCTACTGGAGACATTATCTGTTGCCACAGGAATTCGTGTTGTACTCAGATCACGAAGCGTTAAGGTATCTCAACTCCCAGAAGAGATTAAACGCGAGGCATAGCAAATGGGTGGAGTTCTTGCAGGATTACACTTTTGTTCTCAAACATAAAGCAGGCATCGAGAATAAGGTCGCTGATGCGCTGAGTCGACGTGTCACGATCTTGGTGGCAATGAGCACAGAAGTGGTTGGATTTGAGAAATTAAGGAGGAGTATGAATCATGTCCCGATTTTGGGAACATTTATGTCACGTTACGAGACGGCCCTGTTCGTGAGATGTACGGTTTTCTCCTTCAAGACGGTTATCTCTTCTTCCGATTCTGTAAGTTGTGTATTCCCCGTACGTCCCTCAGGGATTTTCTCTCTTGGGAACTACATGCTGGAGGTCTGGCGGGACATTTCGGTCAGAACAAGACAATTGAGGCCGTTGAACACCGATTCTACTGGCCGAGTCTGAAAAGAGATGTTTCTAAAGTAGTTAGCCAATGTCGCACGTGTCAATTGGCCAAGCAATAAAGCAGATTGCCGGACCTTACACTCCTCTTCCTGTACCTAATTGCTCCTGGCAAGACGTGAGCCTAGACTTCATACTAGGACTGCCTAAAACTCAAAAAAAGCATGATTCTATCCTAGTGGTAGTTGACCGATTCTCTAAAATGGCTCACTTCATCCCGTGTTCCAAGACCTCAGATGCGTCTCGAGTTGCTGTCTTATTCTTTGATCATATCGTAAAGTTGCACGGGATACCTAAAACCATGGTGTCTGATAGGGATGTTAAGTTTGTTAGCTATTTCTGGAAAACACTTTGGCATAAGATGGGCACCAAACTGAAATTCTCAACCGCCTTTCACCCACAGACAGATGGTCAAACCGAGGTGGTAAACAGATCGCTAGGAAATCTCCTCAGGTGTCTAGTTGGAGAAAATTTAAAAACTTGGGATCTCATTTTGCCCATGGCTGAATTTGCATATAACGGATCTGTTAATAGGACTACGGGTCTCAGTCCTTTTGAAATAGTAAACGATTTTAAGCCCAGGCAACCCATTGATTTAATTCCCATGGCTCATCATCATTCTAGGGTATCAGACTCTGCATCAGCATTTGCATCCCATATCCATGCATTACATGAGGAAGTCAGAGACAAGATAATGAAAAATAATACTGATTATAAAGCTTCTGCAGATCTACATCGCCGATTAAGGTCTTTTAATGTCGGAGATTATGTGATGGTCCGCATGCGACCCGAACGGTTTCCACCAGGAACCGTGAAGAAATTACACGCGCGAAGTGCAGGGCCATTCAAGATTATTAAGAAAATCAATTCAAATGCTTATGTGGTGGATCTCCCACCTGACTTTGGCATTAGTTGCACCTTTAATGTTGAGGATTTGGTTCCATATCGAGGTACTTTTGATACCCCTTCTGATCCATTTGTGGATGAGCCAAGCCGAGACCTTCTTTCTGAGAGCCCCCCACTACCTCCACTTCCCCCTAAAATGTCCTATGCAACAGAAATATAGATTCTATCTTGGATGATCAGATTATCTCTACTGGAGATGGAGGGACGAGACGCTATCTCATTAAGTGGACGGGAAAGCCTGATTCAGAAAATTCTTGGATTACTAAGGAAGACCTCCAGCATCTTGATCCTGATCGACTGGAGCACTATCACAGCAGACAGCAGTTCTGTCCCCCACACTCGACAGGGTCGAGTTCCTTCCACCCGGGGGGAATTGATGAGGACATCATGCCACCGCCCAGGAGCAGGTTCGATCGAGTATACTTCAGGAGGCGGCGCGCTGGTCTTCTATGGCTTTAGATGGGACTTGTTTCAGACTTTATTGATAGCAGATGTTTTTACCTTTATTTATTTTCCTTTTATTTTTGTTCTTTTGTGGACGTTTAGTACCACATCAGTTATTTTCCAGTAGTCCTTTTTGGTAAAGCCTATATAAGGCCCCTTAAACTATTGGAATGGATTATTGAATGATTTAAATTTCCACAAATTATCTGAGTAATTCTTGAGTCTCTTTTGCTCTCGAGTTTAGGGTGAGAAGCCCGTGCAAGGGGTGAAAACCCAAATTTTATCTTTCCTCAGATTAAATCTCAGTTACGATTTGAAGGTGATTGCGATCCAAGTGGTTTTACATCACCCGAGACATCCACGTTTCATCTTAGAGAGAGAGATGACTGTGACATTGCAGAATGTGGTCATGCTTCTCGGTCTACGCATAGATGGTCCACCTACTATAGGGATGTATAAGAGAGATTGGGTTGAGGAGTGTGACAGATTGTTGGGCGTAGTGCCTCCCCCGATGACTATACACGGTGGACAGGTGAAGCTAACATGGTTGCATGAGTAGTTTACTGTGCCTCCGATTACAGATGTGGAGCCCCAGTCGCACGTACATCCTTATATCTTTCATATGATCGGCACTCAGTTGTTCCCCGATACTCCAAAAACAAGGTGTATATTAGATGGTTACCTCTATTGGAGAACTTCGATGTTTGCGTTCTATGTCGTGGGGTAGTGCTGTGCTAGCTTATTTATATAGATCGTTATATTCATTTTCCACGATGCAGACTTTCCTGTTTAGCGGACACAGTGAACTTTTGCAGGTACTTCGAGTATTATATTAATATATGCTTTTATACTATCCGTAACATGTATGAAATTGATTTAGCGCCCGCTCACATTGTTTAACCAAATATGGTGTTGGGAGAGACTGTCTATTGGTCGGCCAACTCTACTTGAGACCGTTCAGCTGCATGGTGAGCTACCACTTGGATGCCACCGTAGGGTCCGACAGTCCACCGTGAGGCGGCCCTCCCTTCGTGGAAGGCATAGTAGTCACTAGATCCAGACCCTCTTGAGTTAGGTGGGAGGGATCGGGTCGGACGCCTAACCCAAGACTGGTCTTTGACGGCGTTAAAGATCTAATCGATCGGTAGTCAAAACAAAAGGAGGTCGTTCTCCGCTTCGTTCCCCTTGCTGGATTCGGCATCGCGCCTTGATGGCCTGTGAACAGCAGAGGAGTTTTGGCTCTGATTCTTCTTCAGAGGGAATTGTGGCTTCAGCTTCTCGAGCTCGAGAGCCTATTTCGGGGACGGCTTGACGTAGTCCGAGTTACCTCATCTATTTAGATGTACTTCTAAGCCCGAACAAGAATATCTCTCATCCAGGTGACGTCATTCTTCACCAGATGATTGTAGAAGGGATTGGTGACCTACATCCAGCTGATAAAGACGGCGACTACGTCCTCAATGCAGTTGCATACCAGGGCCATTTGCTCTAAAAATAATTAACATAGTTCTTCAGGCTCTTTCCGGCTTTCATCTTAATTGTGAGGAGGTGGTTGTTGTTCCTCTGGAATTCTCTCCGAAAAGCAAACTGGTTATAAATGCATCGGTTACTTCATAGAAATTCCGAAGCGAATTCCTCGAGAGAGAATAAAATCAGTGATAGGCAACCCCCTTGAGGCTGGATGAGAATGCTCAACAGAAAATAGGTCGTTGTGAGCGTTGGTCGTCATCCTGTCCTAGTACTGGCGGAGATGAAGGAGTAGGTCGGAGGTTCCCGAGTAGTGATCAAAGGACGGCGTCACAAAGTTCTTCGGGAAGCAGAGCGTGGTGATCTTCCTTGATAACGGGGAGTCAATGGGTCACAACCTGCTGTACTCCATCCCTTTTGGGAACTGTTGACTCGCTTGGTTGAGTCGCTCATGAACTAGGTCCGCTATGTCCTAAATCCGGGGGAACTTCGGTGTTCGGGAATGTCGAATGCCCTCGGAGTCCTCATTTTCTTCGTAGGTCTCCGATCGGATACGCCTCGAGCTTCAGGTGGAGTGAGCGATTCCTTTGTGTGTGTCATCGAAAAGGGGGCTCGCAAGTTTCTTCCCGTAGTGAGAGAAGATCGCGACCCCCGTTGCACTCTGATCTGTTTGAGTAGACGTGTCTGGACACGGGTTGCTGCTTTTTTTTCACAAGCAGGGACCTCACGGAGACGGATCATCTTCGTCTGCTAATTCTCTATCTGCTTCCGCATGGAGGAAAGCATATGGAGGAGTTGGTTGCCATTGAGCGGAGGCGCGGGTTCGGCGGTTTGCTTCCTGAGTGGCGACACAGTATTAGGACAAGAGTCCTCTACGTCTGAGATGTGGACGTCTTATAGGGTGGGCCAATGGTTCGTTGCTTCAGTCGCTTCAATTGCTTTCGCCATTCTCTTCGGAACGACGAGATCGACCGTAGTCTGATTGACTCTCTTCCTCGACTGAGCCATGTCGGTCATGCTGGATAGTTTTAGAGGAAGGAATAGGATATTTTGACGGAAAGGCCTCGAGTGTGAATTCAAAGCTCTCAACGAAAGCACCAAATACAATTAAAAATTCATAAAGAATCAATCCACGCACCAAAATAGAGAAGTGAATATAGCTAAATCATAGAAAAGCCAATTGCAAACACAATGAAAATTCGTGAAAAACC
Organism: Agave tequilana; assembly: GCA_038442645.1. Taxonomy (NCBI): domain Eukaryota; kingdom Viridiplantae; phylum Streptophyta; class Magnoliopsida; order Asparagales; family Asparagaceae; genus Agave; species Agave tequilana. Next base: position 80,536 of record JAVJIF010007244.1, read on the forward strand.
TGAAAGGAAAAAATCCATGGGGGGAGAGAGAGAGAGAGAGAGAGAGAGAGAGAGAGAGAATTTCACTAGGTCAATGGCGATTACAAAAGTGTTCTCTGGATTCGGGTGAACGTGATCTTTCTCGTTGGAAGTGACCCCTTATTTATACATGTCATGTCCAATATATAAGGCTAGGGGGTCATACTTAGTTTGAACACCTAAATCCCTAATCCTGATAAGAGTTGAGCCGAACGCCCTATTTTGAATCGATACAAGAGAGAGTCCATCTCTAACTTGTCGTTCGTACTCAGCTGTGGGTAAGGATGAGCTGCCCCCGGGAGGCAACTACCCCATTTGAATTAAGATTGGACTCAAGGATGGAGTTTTCTGTAATCAGATCTGATTCTTCCGTTAATCACCCGACCCGTTTAAAATCCGAAATGGGTGAAAATGTCAGTTAAAACGTTCTAAAAGTAACCACGCATCGCACATCTATTAGAGAAATGATTGGACATGTGTCACAATCATGAAAGGATCAGAAAGAGACCACTGTAACGATTAAGATGAAAAATAATTCTCTACTACTTCTAGTGATGATGAGAAAATTCAAAAAGGCTACGCGGTAATTCTAACTTTTTTAAATTTGTAATTGCATGGTCCTGCAGAGATAATATGCATGTCTCATCTTTATCGTCTGTACCAGAAGCTGACAGGCTCCTTTGACGGCATTGGCGCCTGATTAACTCATTAGTACTAACAGCGACATCAGTGGTCCACGGATCACTAGAACGTGACAATCGGCCTGTCCATTAGAAAAAGGGCACGTGGCTACAGTGGTGGTCATGCCAGGTAGTCCGTGGGCCCCTGGTTCCCTATTCATTATCGTTGATTCATGATGACATGGCAGCCAGCTCGGCATTTCCTCACCGTGCCCACTGTTTAGCTCATCTGCCAACAACTTCTCCTTGCCCCAAATGGGAAATTTCTTCTCACCAAACTCCATTGTTTGCACGAAGTTTTCTCCCTCAAATTTTGACAGTTTTTTTTTTGTGGGGTCTCAACAAGAGAAGCAAACGGCCCTTTGCAGGACACAGCTGTATTTGGTGTCTCTCTCTGGCTTCCTTCATGCATCCATGCATCATAATAGTCCAAGAAATTTCAACAAACATATGTACCCAACACTGGTCATCAATCTAGAGGGTGAGGCCACTAATTTACAAAGTCCAAGAAAGTCCAACAAACAAATAAAGCACCTAACAATTAGTCCAGGAATTGGATGCACAAGCTCTTTCTCTCTCTAAAGCTCTCTTTCTCCATATAAAGCCCTTGCCTTGGCTAACCTACTAGTTCTACTTGAATACAATGGCTCGTTTCCTTCTGCTATTTTGCTTGCATATAGCAGTAGTTGGCTCTCTTGTTACACTTGCAATGTGCAGTGCTAGGCCTCTTCTCCCCCCTTCTCCTCTTGGTCTCAGCCCAATTGAGTCTCCTTCTTCTGCTCCATCTGGCCATGGCCAACAGAGCAGCAACGGGCGACCGGGCGATAAGTCGATGACCGGAGTCGAAGTCATCCTCGGGGGGTTTGCGACGGCGGTGCTGGCCATCATCTTTTGTTACATTCGAGTGACGAGGAGGAAGGAGGAAGGAGATCATTCTTATCTTGCACGAGGAGAGAACAAGGTGTAGCTAGCTAACATGTATGATCGAAACAGACTTTTTGATAATTAGTGAGGCCTTGATATGGGTAGCGTGTTACATTTTTTGGACTTATTAATATAATAATCAAGCAGTTGAGCCACACACACATACAATAAGAGAACCAATCACGTATTGACACGTGTATTGATCCTCTTGTAATATGTTATATGTGTGAGCCTCATACACAAATTATAAGAGATTATAAGAATTTCAATTTACATGTGAACGCGGGATCCGGCTATTGTATTTTTCAAACGCATGAACCGAATCTCTGAGGGACTGAGTCCAAAAAAAAAAAAAAAATTTAATTAATTCAGGTTTTCAAATGTCCTAATTTCTTGTTAATCCACGGTCCCATGAAATTGGGATCCAGCTATAGTATCTTTCACGGGAGACGATGTGAAAGCAACTTGACATTAATATTAATTTAAAAGACTTAAAGAAAAAAAATTAGGAGTTTTTGATGAGAAATGGTAGGTTCTTGATGGGAGTGGATGCCTCTCATTTTACAGCTGTTGCTGGCATCAAGGAGTTGAGGACTCCGAGCTCTTTAACTCCATCATATTCATATTTGCAACTTCATTCCTTCAGCTGGTCCTGGAGTTAGCTGGCCATTTAAAAAATTATGTGGAGATGCGGGGTATCGATCCCCGTACCTCTCGCATGCTAAGCGAGCGCTCTACCATCTGAGCTACATCCCCTTTGACAGCATTTTATTTTTATTCTATCTATAGATATATTGAGAGTTGTCAGAATTTTATTTATTTAGAAATTTTGGGCCATTAAAACATTTGGGAAATTTAAGAAAGAGAAGGGAGAAGATCATATTATAAAATTGGAAATTTAGAATTTTATAAGGAGAAGCAGAAGATAAAAATTTAAGATTTTAGGAAAAAAATTAATAGTTAAAAAGAAAAGGAACATAATTATTGATATTTTTAAAAAATAGTTTATAAAATTTTCTACCATGAGAAAGAATCTTTTTGAAAGAATTTAGAGGAGGAGAAAGAAAGTCAAACTTGGTTATTTCCGACAGTTTTCTACAAATTTTTCTCCCTTGAAATTTTTTTTAAAAATGAATAATGAAATTCAAAGCTGAGGATTTTAGAATATATTAAGGAGGAAATGATATTAAATCTGGATCGAAAAAGTTTTGTTTTTTTTTCCTCTAAGAAAAGTTTATGTTTTAAGTTTTTTGAGTTTTTTTTTTTGAAAGAGAAGGAAGATGGAAAATTTTTGGTTTTAACATTTATAGAATTTTTCTCTCAAAATATATTTAAATTCTTGTTAAAAAAATCTGGGAATTTTAAAATTCTCATCATTGTATGAAGAGGACAAACATGAATTTATACAAATAAATTGTAACTGATACTAATATTACAATAACAATAACAATTTAGAATTTTTTGTTCTTGATTAGATATTTGTCAGTTCCTCTTATATATAAATACTATTATAGAAAACCAACAACAAGGAAAGAGTGCTTTTTTTTTTCTAATTAACTCAACCGCCGATGAAATTCACTTACTACAGTCAGGAAGCAAACTCAGGGTCTGATCAGAGCCGCGTCGAGAGAAGAAAAATGTTCGCTGACAGGAGGGCTTATTTGCCACGTAAAACTCGAGCATTGTTCACAATTGCATGGCAACTGACAAAAAATCAAATTCCTTTCAAACTCAATATTTATATTGGAGTGGATAATCCGAAATCAAAGTTTCTCCTCAAATATGATAATTTCTATAAAAAACTAAATAGAGATTGGTAAAGCTCAAATGTGTACTTTTCATAAATATTAGACATTTACAGCCACGATCAAATAATCTTATTAAATTATCTATAGGAAGAAATTTGAACTAAATAATATGAGAAAACTTATAAAATATTTATTGAATTATTAAGTTTGGGTCCTTGACAATATATTAATATCTATAATTGATAAAAAAAATTATGTGGATGTTAATCAATCGAGTATGCACAATTACAATTGCATACACAAACAGTTAAATAAATTGTAAATATTGAGAATAACCAAATATAAGCCACAAATTAGTATAATTTACAAACAAATCAGAATTGACATCAAATATGCGTTAGATTGAGATAATTTAGATCTTTAAAATTATTAGGTTTCTATTATATAACTAAAACATCTATTTTTTTTGTTTCTCCAAAGGAGTTATTCCTTTATGAAATTCTCAATCTTTTTTTTCTTCTTTTTTTCCGAAAGAGGTCAGTCTCTTTTACAATTCTCAAGTTTGAAAATGTGATTCGTGCTCCTAAAAATGAGATTTTCACAAAAACCGTAAACAATAATGTCACGCCCCGCTTCTCAAGATAGGATGGAACAGAGTCGCGACGAGAGTCATGGACGTTATACGCGATAGAATACCCCACATATACACGCTAAGCCTAAATATAATCTGAGCAAGCTATATAAATCAACTATGATAGATATGATCACTTAATATAACATATAAATTTCTAAACATGATAGCATCATTTTATGAATAATCAGATAGAACAAATAATGAGTCCACGCTACAGAAAATCAATAAAATGACTGAAAATAAAGAGATAAAAAATAATATCCTGGTTAAAAAGAGAAAACATCAGACTCCTCATAATCGGTCCCAAATACCTGATCAACAGAATGTAACAACCATAGATCTGAATGTGCAAATTCAGGAGAGTAGAACTCCTAATGAGTGTGTAAAATGAGGAAAGGTACACATGCATAAACAGTATGTACATAACACTACAATACTGCTATAAAAATATACTGGATAAGAAGTAACATGCATAACAGATTGAGCAGTAGTGAAAACATTTTATGCTAGAATTAGGAGAACAGTCAGGTCATGTTCTATCATATCATATATGTATCAATCAAACACAATCAAGTTGCAGTACAATATGAATAATTTATTATTATTAATTATGTCAGCGAGTATCAATTTTCATCTACAGTAGACGCATCCCATACTACGCCTACTACAGGTGCCAATTGAGATCTTATGTAATTGAAACTGATCGGTGGAGATATTATTCATGCTTTAGGTCAGTGCTGTACATACCCGAAACTACGGCCTAGACTCCTGACGTTGAACCAGGTCGTACGCCAGGTACTATAATGTTTTTCATTGAAATTGATAATAAGGAAAACTTACAAAATTGTGAAGAGAAAATTATAAGTAATCAAAAAAAGAAAAAGATTACAAGTATCTCTTCTGAAGTTATGAGAAAGTGTGCCGGTAGGAGTCTGGTCAGCTCGCGACCATTTTGTCTCATTGACGATGCGATCGTTGGAGTCTTAAAAAATTTCTTCTCGCCTGGTTCTAGAGATTCCTTAAAGGAGAGGAAGGTCTAAGGGTATTAACACCCTGAATTTAGAGAATTCTCTTAATTTCTTGAAAGTAAAGAAAAGTTAGCCTTGCTAATCAACTGAGCCTCTTGATCTTCAACTTGTCAACTCTCTTGTTCAATAGCTTTTTGGTCTTACGCTCTATGCTTCTTCGCCCCAAGCCCATTCCAGGAGTGAGCTATTTATAGGCTCTTGAGGGGTATAACTGCCCCTAAAATTCAGTGAAACTGATAACAGTCAGTTAGCCTCGCATCAGAGGCTATTTTGAGTTTCACGTGAGGCTATAACGCCTCGTGCGAAGCTAAGTACAAACCGTATGTGAGGCTAGACAGGCCCACACGAGCCTAAAACTGGCCTTCTAACCCGGCTTTCCCCACTTAACGTGGGGCTAAGTGGGCGGGTTTAACCATCCACTTAAAGTGGCATTAACCCCACTAACGTAGTGGGGTTGGCCCACTAAAAGCTAGGTCAAGCATTGACCTGGCAAGCCTATCAAGGGAGCACGGGGAGCTTCAAGCGAAGCTGGAATTAGTTTCGCGCGAGGCTAGTACAGCTCCTCAGGCGAAGCTACAAGAAAGCTTTAGGTGAAGCTATAATTAGCGTCAGGCAAAACTGTAGATAACTTTAAGCAAAGCTAATGATTAGCTCTTTTGCAGATCCATGTAGAGCTTCAAGCGAAGCTCTCAAGAGAGGCTTTAGGTGAAGCTAATATCTTAGCCCTTCAACAAGACTATAAAGCTTCAAGTGAAGCTATCCTCTGGGCCATGCTTAGTCCTCTTTGTAGGTGATATTTGGATTATTGTCTGCTTCACTGGATTAGTAAGTTTCAAGGCATCGCTTAGTCTCTGAGGATGAGTAGATTTTGGTCGTCAGCTTGTCCATATCTTGTATTTTGTAAATGTCAACAAGTTTGAATGTCGTTGGACAGGTTGAAATACCACCTGGGAGAGTTTATCTTTTTGGAGTGTCAACAAAATCTCCTTTAAAGTTTTCGTAAATATGCAATGGGATAGTTCAGATTTTAAATTAATTTGAATCTCTTTGATTGTCAAAGAAAAGATCACTGATATATGGATTTGAGCTTCGCCTTGATGGTTAAACTCAGCTTCGCCTTCAAGGCTGAACTTTAGCCCTGCTTCTAGGTTGGAATAGCCTCCCCTTCAGGCTTTTCTAGATAACTTCGCTTTCAAAGTGAAGTTGATTCGTCAGCGCCACTTTGAAGATAGCCTCACATGCGCTGTGAGGAAGGGTGCTCCCTTTCCAAGACTAAACAACCTCGCCTTCATTATGAGAGAGATTACTCCCTTTTTCAAGGATAAACGGCCTTTCCTGTATTATGAGGGAGATTTCTTCCTTTCCCGAGGCTAAAACAGTTTTGCATGTATTACGAGGAAGATTACTTCCTTTTTCGAGGCTAAAACAGCTTCGCATGTATTATGAGGGAGATTACTCTCTTTTCTGAGGCTAAGCACTCAAGTGGTTTAACCTCGCCAGAAGCGGTAGCGGCGAGGTTAGGCCATGGGGCCTATAAATAGGACTCTTGCAGCACTTTTCTGAAGAAATTACTTTCTTTTTTTTTTTCAGTGATGCAATAGGGCGTCTTTTTCCTCTTTTCTAGTTTTGAAAATGCCAGGGCCTTCAACCTTTTCATTTCTCCAAAACCGAGATCCATGGTGTCTTCACACCATCCAGGCAATGAAAGTCTTTACTCCGGTCATTACCCAACTAATAGCTGATGAGCCTCTACTGTACAGAGACTCTAGCAATCAATTGGTGATTTTAGAGAGTTTTATCTCCCTCAATTTTGACTTTACCAGCTATTTCAGGGATTGGATTCTCTTGATCTTTTTTTTGGCAAATTGGAACCAAGGGCTTTAGTTTTTTTCGAGCTTCCTGGTGAAGCTAAGACTTGCCTGATTAGGCGAAGACGCTCTCCAGGCGAGGCTTATGCCTTGTCCTTTCTAAAGCGATGATAGCCGTGCCATATAGGCGAAGCTATGTCTTGGCCTTCTCAAGGCTTGGATAGCCTTGCCATATATGTGAGGCTATGCCGTAGCCTTCTCTAGGTCTGGCTAACCTTTTTATATAGGCGAGGTTATGCCTTGGCCTTCTCAAGGCCTGGCTAGCCTTGCCATATAGGTGAGGCTATATCTTGGCCTTCTCTGAGGCGAGGTTAGCCTTGCTGTATAGACGAGGCTAAGACTTGACATTTTTAAGGCATGAGTGCCTTTCAAGCTTCCACATGAACTTAGCCTTTTGGGTTTTTTAGCATCTTGTCTCTGTATAGTGCGAAACTTGTAACGCCCCGATCCTAAAGATACGGAGTCGTTATGGCGACGTACATACGCGAGGTGAAAACAACCTCACGCGTACGTTGAGCCTCAGTACAGGATATATATACATGAGTTCCAGCATGAAATAGGTACAAGAATACCTGTAGAAAGAGGTCAGTGATCATAACAGATATGAAAACAGGGATAAAGAAGATAACAGAAATACAACACTAAAATACCTATGAATAGTCCTGATGAGGAATCTCCCATGTGACTCCAAGGCACTCTCTGAAGCTATGGTAACTCGGATCTCCAATCTGGGCATGCAAACCCAGGGTCGTCAGAAAGCGACCTAGTGAGTGGTAAAATGAAGAAGGCAGGAATATACTATAATAATACAAACACGATAATAAGATATAAGATATGATGTGGTAACAGTAATAAGCAGTAGACAATATAAATATGTAATCATCGGTCATGTCTCTAATCGTGTCCAGGTTATATCGTAAATAATATTGTCTAGTGGTGACGAGTGTTCATGCTAGTGGTGATGTGATAGTAATGAACATGCAGGTGGGTATATGCAATATGAACATGCTACTGTATTGTGTTTAGATAGCATATAAGCAATGCAAAGCAGAGTATATGTGATGTAAGGTGTACATGTGCATGAGTAGTATGCTACCATAGGTATCAGGTAGTGTAGCAAAGTCTACAGATAACATGATAGCGGATACAATAACATGAACAGGAACAGTAACAAGTAAGCAAGAACAGTAACAAGGTGGTATACATGTATCAGGCAAGTCATGTCAAAGTCATGTACAACAATAGCATACATGTATTAGGCCAGTCATGTGATTGATACAACAGTAGAAATCAGTACCACCCGGTATTTTAATCAATCTCTTCCAGTGTCCCATACCACTGGCAGTTCATACTGGAGCCCGCACTCCAGTCGAACTCATCCGGACATGGCCTACGGGTACCATTATCCAAACGAGAGAGTGACCAAATAACAAGTGTTCCCGACGTTCACTATTGTGTATACTGTTTTATTATGTTAATTGGAAACCCATGGTCGAGGAGTTCTTATCGGGTAGGTGTATCCCGTGCATACCCGGGATCACGGCCTTAAACAATCCCCTGGCTGCTGAGACCAGGGCCCTCCGCTAAGAGGGGAGCATGAATCAAGTAACAAGAGCTCATGGAGCAATTGGTAGGAAGCACTACCGTCCCCTGCAGTGGGAAAACAATATGGATCCAGTACATCACCCGATAAGATCTAATCAACCGTCAAGTCTCCCCCATACCCAAGTTATCATTATTATCTGATATGTCAAGTATACAATGTGACAAGAACAACTACTATACATGATACGGTGAACATGATATCTGGATCTGAGCTCTGTTGATAGCATAGCACAATATATCGGGAATCAGGAACAATATAACATGAACAAGATAACATGAACAATATACCGGGAACGGGAACAATAGATGTGGGCTTCCCACATATCGCATATCAACGGCTCGCATGTCCAGTAACAGGAGTATCCGTATCATTACAAGAAACGATCATATAACATGGATACAATAACATGGAACAATAGTACATGTACTATGAACAGGAATCCATATGACAGTAATAGAGAAAGCATACATGCACGCGCAACAGTGATATGCCGAGAAGTTATATGATGATGATCACAATATATGAGATGACGGTAGTCTGGGAAGTAGTGCATATGAGTAACTAATGTGACGTGTCATAGTATCGGTGCAACATGTACAAGTACTATCAATGGGCAGTGTCTAATATCAGGTACCGTGAACTACAGTATCCGTGTAACATATATGCGTAACACTAGTACATGTAATAACCATAGTCCGTGTATCATGTAGTACCATGTCCTACGGAATCTAACATGCATGTCTCGTATCAGTGTAGTATCATAGTTCTCTGTGGATCAGCATACATATAACGTGACTGTGATACAAAACATGTCATAATGCTGTACAAGAGTATGATGACATGGAGGCCCGAGTGCTAGTGGCGTGCAGGTATGATGATCGTGTCCGAGTTGTCTACGACGTATGTCTTGTTACTATGATTACCTCATCTCATTAACTAACCAATTAGTTCTTAATTGCAGGGAGTACAATAATTATCATGATTTACCGATAATCATGTTTTATTCTTAATTAGGCAACCAACCAAGATATTTAAATATAATTTGAAAAAAATAAAAACACTCACAAACTGGCTACAGGACTGTAGCTCTCTTCTCCACGATCGCAACGGATCCAGAATCGCCCGAATCGGAGTCCGGATGCTCCCGATATCGCCCGAATACTAAAAGTAATAAAAAGAGGTTAAATATGTAAATAAAAATAAGTTAAATGTAATTAATAAAAGTGAGCAGGGGTTTTTCTGCAAAGTTACCTGTAATGGGTTTTGGAGCGGGTTCGGGCTGTTAACGGGTCGGGTTTGGATCCATCACCCAAACCCACTTAACTTATTGGTAAACGGGTTAACGGGTTTTGGGGTATTGGGTTTCCCACTTATTGGGTATTGGGTTTGGGTCCTACCCAAACCCAACCCAAATAAAGGGGCAGCAGCAGCAGCTCTTGCTGCTGCTGCAAGAGGAAGCCGACCAGCAAGGCTGGCCGGCGGCGGCGGGGGCCCGCCGGCGGTGGCTGTGATCGCCGGCGACGGTTAGAGATAGGGAAAGATAGGGGGAGAAAAGGGTTGACAGGGGAAAAAAAGAAAAGAAAAGGAAAGAAAAGAGAAGAGGGGAAGAAGAAGAAAGAGAGGAGGAGAAGGTGGTCGGAGGGGGTGGCGCCGGCGGTGGCGTCGGCCCGGCGGTGGCTTGCGGCAGCGGCCGGCGGCGAGGCCGCTGCAACAGTTCGGGTCTCCCCTACTGGGGCGCACAGAGAGGGGGTACAGAGAGGGTGAGATCCTAATTAGAGAGAGAGAGAGAGAAATAGAGAGAGAGAGAGAGTGAAGAGAGAGAGAGAGATTCTTGAATTTGAGAGGGAGAGAGAGTTTAAATAAGAGGAGGGAGAAGAGTCGGTGGCAATGGCGGTTGGGAGATTTCTCTGGAAGAGGCCAGAGAAGAGAAGAAGCTTGGGAAAGAAGAAAGGAAAAAAAGAAAAGAAAATGAGTTAATTATTAAAATAATATTATTTAATTCGGTCCAAAATTCGACTAGGTCCGAACGGTGCTCAAAAATTACAGAAAATAGAGAATCTTACGCTGAGACGTAAGATGAAGACGGTTTGCAGAAACTCGATCCGGTTTGCAAATTAAAAATCTCAGAGTGTCTCGCCGATACGGGCGACACCGGTTTTGCCCGGATTTCGATAAATTCAGAAAAATCCCCAAAAATATCCTAACGTAGAGAACATGATTCTAAGGCACAAGGTGAAAGCCGATTCTCAAAATTCTACTCCGTTTGTGAAAGAAAAATCGGAAGGCCGGTTATCGGTATCGGTCCACACCGACTACGGAGATTTTCCAAAATAATCCAGAAAATTTTCAGAAAATCCTTAAAAATCTTAAATATTAGAAAATGATTTAGAAACTGAAATCAGCTCAATCGGACTACCACGGAGGTCAAATCAATTTTGTACGTCGTATCGCGTACCGATACTGTGATACGTACACCGAGGATCAGGGTGTTACAAAACTTAACCTCAAAGTGAAGTTAATTTCGCTTGCGAGCGAGGCTGGACCTGAATCAATCTCACTTAGAGAGCGAAAATATGAGTTAGCACTTTTTTTTATTCAATGTTAACACATTTACTTTTTCTTTTTTTGTAGTGCATTGCATTCCCGATTCATTAAGCAATCTCTTCGCCTTGGCAACAAAGGTGGACAGGAGTATGCATCTCCATTTTCAACTCCCGGCTTTACTTATCAGTAGGAAGAATATACTGGAGCAACCGACACTTATTCCAAGAGGCGACCGACATACGTTTTATAGTGTCATTTCGACAACCATCTTCAGGAGTGATGACGGGATCATATTTAGAAGACTCAACCCTGTACCTTGCACTCTAAGCGTCGGCTCGCAGTTTCTTATCCAAAATGATCCACTTAGTTACATACTTGTGCTATTGAGCCCAAATATATTAGGAACTGCATTATTGCTTATGCCAATATCTTGCCTTTGCTGGATCTCTACACAGGATATTTGAAGGCCACAGGAAAGGAGACGTCACCAATAAGGTCTCGGATTCTCCCTTCGTCAATCTTATTCAAAGAAGTGAGAGTAATGAAGAACCCATGCTCATGAATGACTTTCTGGTGGCAAAATCTTACATTAAGCGAAAGATTACGACCTCGTGAGGGGAGGCCTTTCGTGTCTAGTTGGTCAGGGATCAGAGTGACCCGTTACATTTCAAGTTAAAAAAGTGCCATTATCCTGAAGAGCAAAAGTAGATCTACTATTTTGAATGTAGAGCAACAAGTCGCCTACTTTTGAAGTAAAGATTAAATTGTATAAGAGACAATCTTATTTGTATCATCAATGTATCTTTCTCTTTGAATCAATAAAGTCTCTACTTTTTTACTCATTTGCTCCCTTTCATATCTTCTTCTTTGTTTGTTCATGTAATTACCCATAGGTAATATAACCCTTGCGTAGAGGAGAACTTAGTATGTAAGTTCTTTTGAAAGAACCAAAAAGGGTGAAAATTCACCAAATAGAATTTTTGAAGAAATTAAAAATGTGACTGAAATTATTCAGAGGTTAAGAATATGATAAAGTTAGTTAAATATAAGGATCCACTAGGGATTGAAAGAGGATAGATTTAGGAATCCGCTAAAAATTACTAAATCCAAAAAGATTAAGTCTGGTGATCCGTCAGTTCAAGGTGATAAAGTAGACATGATTGATTAGGAATTGTCAGACATGAGATTTTGTCGTTCAGAGGTGATGAACTGGACATAACGATAAAGAAGGATAAAATTGGGTAATCATTGGTTCAGAGGTGATGAACTGGACATAACCGATTAGAGATTACCAAAAGTGATTAACTGGACATAACAGTAAACGAAAAGAGGAGAGTTGGCTCTCTATCATTTCAGAGGTGATGTACTGAACATGACCAATTGAGAAGCCACCAAACTCGAAAATTTGTCATTCAGAGGTGATGAATTGGACATGATGACAAAATGGAGGTGAATCCAGTTTTAGGGACCCATCTATTCAGAGGTGATTAACTGGACATGATAGACTAAGACACACTAAATTCCAAACCCGCTGCCAGAGGTAGTCGCATTAACTTAGCAGCTAGTCCACTGAGGACTATAAATATGAACTAGATCTGAGCACCCGTTGGTTCAGAGATAATATGGACATGACTGACTAAGAGACACCAGACTCGCAATTCGCTGTTCAGAGGTAGTCGTACTAACATAACAGTAAGAACTCTCGACAGTGACGGGGGAAAGGAGAACAAAGTTATGGACTCGTCTGTTCAGAGGTGTTAAATTGAACATGACAGTTTAAGTACCATAAAAGAGGAGAGATCTAAGCATCCGACAATTCAGAGGTAATATGGACATAACCGATTAGAAGTTACTAGACTCAAAGCGCTGTCACTCAGAGGTGGCAAACTGAACATAACGGTAAAGGAGCAGTCCCTACTGTACTGGAAGATGAGATTTGGTTATCTGTTGGTTCAGAGGTGATAAACTGGAAATGACCGATTGAGAAGCCACTAAGACTCGAAATTTTATCATTCACAGGTGATGAACTGTACATGATGACAAAATAAAATAATTCCGCTGGGAGAAATAGGACTTGATCATTCGAAAGAAATTGTCAGAGGTTATTGTTAACGTGACAACCAGGAAAGTCTACTGGGGACTGAAAAGGGGAATAATAGACTTCGAGGGGAGTCTATCGGAACTCACTGCGGAGTTTAAAAATGAATCTGATAAGAGATTATAGAGAGTTTAGCATTCTCCACGATGTCAGAGGTAATTATTAACGTGACATAAAGAACTCTATGAAGTTTCTATAGGAAATGATTATTTCCTAAAAGTTGTTAGAGGTAACCATTACGTAACAACCAAATTTCTTGCTAGAGAATTAGAAGGAGATTTTGTCAGAAGTGATCGTGATAGCTTCTTCGCTTGAGAATTTGTAAAAGTGACTTGTCAGAGGTGTGATGTTAACCTGACAAGGATTCATTTACTGTTAGAGGTGTTTGAACATAACAACAATTTGAGTGGACATGTCATTCTATTGAAGAGAATGACAAGTGGAGTTTGATTTGCTGGAGATATTAGCAGGATCCACCATGGATATTCAAAGCTTTTACTGTCAGAGATTTAATGTTAACTTGACAGGCTTGATCTGTAGTTCATTTTATCGGAAAAATGATTACAGTTTAATGTGGTTCTACTATTCCTGAACGGAAATTAACAAGAGATTTTGGTGGAATTGACCGTTCTTTGTAAAATATAAGAACATTACTAGAGAATTCTGCCGGAGAATAGAAGACAATGTTCCCAAAATTTGTTCGGGAGTCAAATTAATCCTGCTGGAGAATAGGAGAATAATACTTCTAGAATGAAGAAAAAGTAAGAGGTGAAACTTTAACATGACTTTTTTTTGCCTTGTGGATCTACCATTTCATGCAAGGAAATTGGTAGAGGGTTCTGGAGGAATGAAATGGGATCAGCTCCCTTAAGATTTTTAGTAAATTCTCAGCTATCAACGAATTTTGTAACTTTTCACAAACTACCGTTTGAGTTGGGCTAGCAATGCTATTCCCCTCAGCATGATGAGTTATTGAGGACTTTTTGTTGGGCTTAAAAGCTAACTTTTCCTCTATCCTTAGCCATTAAAGGCTTAGGATCATTTTGTTACTTTATGTAATTCCGTGGGAATGTCAATTAGCAACTAACGTTCCTCATGGAATCTTTTCTGGTGTATTTAATGTTGACACTGTGCAGCGTTGTCTGCTGATATTTGATCAGCCTGACTCCGCAGGGATTCCCAATAATTAGCGGTATAATGTTAACTTAATCAGAGATAATATTTCTTTAGGAATTTGCCATTGACTGACATCATCAGCATGTCACCGTTCGGATTGGACAGGCGATACACTTCATCCGAGTAGACTATTTTTACTACAAATGGTCCTTTCCATTTAGGTCAAAATTTACCTTTGGACTTGTGTATCATGACCATAAGTCGTCTGACAGCTAAGACCAAATCTCTTTTTTGAAACATTCTCTCTTTAACCTTTTAGTTGAAAGCCTTTGAAATTCGAGCCTGATAAAGCTTAATACACTGCTGAGCCTATAACCGCTTCTCGTCTAGCGCTTCAAGCTCTTGGAGAGGTAACCGATGGTTATCTTCATCAGTCATCTTGGTTGCCAAAGCAACATAAAGTGATGGTATTTGAATCTTTAAAGATATAACTGCTTCACATCCGTATATCAAAGAAAAAGACGTATTGCCTATTGAGCTTCGGACCGTAGTTCGAGAGGGCAAAAAATATTCACTAAGCTTCTCATTCTAATCTCGCTTGCTTGTGAAAATGATCGTCTTGTTGAATGCTTCTGCTAACTCATTGGCAGCAGGGCTGTAAGCAATTGACTCGACATTCTGAATCTGGTACTTGTCACAGAATCGATAGAACAATTGACTTGCAAATTGGGGACCATTATCATCGATGATCGTTTGGGGACACCAAATCGGTAGATGACATGATGTCTAATGAAATTTACCACATTGGCGGTTTTAACCTCAGCGAGTGGGACAACCTCTGCCCACTTTGAGAAGTAATCGGTTATTGTAAGGATGAACCGATGACCTTTATTTAGCTGACGGAGGACTGGTTGGCCATATTATATCAATTTTTCAAGCTTCGAATGGCCATATTGGACTGTGAAATGGAGCGGTTCCGGGGGTTGGTGTATAAAATCTGCATGGATTTTAGAAGCCTTATACCTCTTCACGTATTTTACTGCATCGTCAATCATAGTCGGCCAATAATAGTCAAGCTGGTGCAATCGATCCTTGAGCTTTGGGCCTAGTTGATGAACTTCACATATCCCATCATGAGCCTCTTTGATAACTTCTTGTGTCTCTGAATTGGATAGACAATGAAAAAATAAAACATCATAGTCTTTTTACCACTGCATTATAGTAACATTTAGTGACCTTCGTCGAACAGACACCGCTTCTCTGGGGTCATCAGATAATATGTCATGCAAGGTGTAGTCGATGATTGGGAATCGACAGTCCCTTAGTTCAAAGTTTGTCGATGTTGTATGAACTTCACTAATCTCTAAACCGTACTTCGAACATAAGAGATGACGGGTGACCACCGTGAGATAGTAGCTAGTATCAGCAGGTAAAGCCAGTATAGCTGCTAGCGCCACTAGAGCATTTGCTTTTGAATTTTGGAGGCATAATACATGACTGATGTAGAAACTTTCAAATATATCAGCCAACTAAACGACTGCATAGTGATACAGTATGAGGTCTTCGTGACAGACCTCATATTCTCCCTTGACTTGGTTGATGATCAACGTGGAATCGCCATAAGCTTCAAGGTATTGTACCCCCATCAGTTGAGCAAGTTGGAGGCCAATGAGTAAAGCGTTGTACTCAGCTACATTGTTGGAACAAGGTTTCCTTAATGAGAATGCACGAGGAAGGACGTGATTCTCGGGTCAGGTAAATACTACCCCTACTCCGGCGACAATCTTACCTTTGGACCGATGTTGATGCACCATCAAAAACATACGCCATGCATCATCACTTGAAGTCATATTGGTTTCAATGACTTCATCCAAAATATCTTCATGTAGCTTTGAAGACTCAGGAACTGGATGAGCTGCCAAGAAGTTTGCAAGGGCTGGACCTTTGATGGCCTTCTAGGGGACGAAGGTCATATCATATTGGGATAGCAGTATGGCTTTAGTCAACCTAGAGTTCAGGGAACTGGGCTTTGTCATTAGAATCTGAAAGGGGTTGACTCTTGAGATGACATGAATAGTCTGCCCGACCAAGTAATGTCGCGTCTTCTGGATGGTAAAGACAAAAGCAAGGCATTCCTTCTCGACTGGGTTGTAGCGATTTTCAGCCCCAACCAAGGTTCTACTGAGATAACAGATGGCTTGCTCGGCACCTTCATCATTCTTCTGTGCGAACAGAGCACCAAAGAATGGTTATGGCTCTTACATACAGTAAGAACAGTTTTCCTGCAATAGGAGATGCCAGGACCGGAGGTTTGTGAGGTATGCTTTGATATCCACAAAAGCTTTTTGACAAGCGTCATACCAGACAAAAGATATGCCTTTATTCATTGTAACGCCCCGATCCCAAAGATACGGAGACGTCACTGCGACGCATATACGTAGGTCGAATGGAGCCCCCACGTATATACGCTAAGCAAATAATACAACAAGCAACAGAGTATAACACACAGCGTGACACAACCATATGCCAACATATAAGGTAAAAGTACAGAGTTATACAAGTTATGATATACAAAATCACGATACAGTGTCCATTATCACAACTCCAGTCCGAAAAGAAACAAGATACAACCAAAAATACAAAAATGCTCACGTGTGGATGGAGACCACGTGAACCAAAAGAAGTGCCGGGCACGCTGGATCTAGGACTGGTCGGACTGATCTCCAAGGTAAGCCAAGTCCTCAGCGGAAGGCTCCACCTCGTTCCAGACCTCTGAATCTGAATGTGCAAATCCAAAGGTCAAGACATAATACGAGAAATAAAATAGTCAAGTGACAATAGGATCATGAATAGTGGTAGAAGAGCAATACTAAGTAACCATGCATGTCAGGATATGTAACTATGTAAGGTAATGACATATGAAATGAATATACAATGAGTGCCTTATTATTATTACTTGTCTTACTGTGATATCTAGCTATGTGGCCCAGCGTCCCAGAACACATAGATCCATATCCTAGTATGACAAGGTTGTTATTGGAAATAGCGGTTATATCGACGAACTATGTTTACAGTGGGTGAAACCGGAAGTAATAAAGCCTGAACAGTGAAGCCTGAATAATGAAACCTGAATAGTGAAGCCTGCTCGGTCCCCTGGCGTACCACAGGTCAGACCGGAACAATATTTGTACAATATTGTTTAAACCACTGTAAACACGAACACATACCGATATTCCGCATATTTCCCCCCGACCCATGTGTAAGTTGGTGTATTTTATGAAAAGTCAGATACTTCATGCTTGGTTTTAAGGATAGCATGAAGGGTTGGTGATAGTTCATATTTACAAATTATGGGACGATATTATATAACAAGAAGCCATGAAGCATGAATTAGACAAGTTCCACCATGTAACAAGTCATGAAGCATGAATAAAGTACTTCCATCAGGTAACATGTCATACGGTATAGATATGATGTATATAACAAGACTAGTATAGTGTACATGTATCAGGAAATACCAAAAATCAGAAAAGAAACAAGTCTGAAAACTGTCCCAGGATTTGGCCTAACGGTCGACCTCCGGTCGACTGCCGGTCGACTGGGAAATGAACTGGCGGTTGAGTCCCGGTCGCCTGCCGGTCGACTGGGCGGGAGCCGTGAGCTCCAGATTTGGCCGGTCGAGTTGCGGTCGACTGCCAGTCGACCGCCCGCTCAAGTCGTGCAGGTTGTGCACATCGGCAGAGTCCCGGTCGACTCCCAGTCGACCGGTCCTCGGGAAAATTCTGCTATTAGAGCAGAATTCCAGATTCTGAAGGGATCGGTCTCTACAGTCTAAAAGTAGGGATTTTTACAACATAAGAGAACCTGATATAACATTGCAAGTACATCAGAACTAGGTTTAGTCATGGTGATCAATACAATTACATGAAAAGGTTGGATTGGGCTCATATGACCTAAAGGTTGGATTTTTACCATACACATGAACTTGGATTTCTACCCTAAACATGTAGAGCTGTTAATTTGGGTCTTGGTGAGTAAGAACTCACCTGGAAGATCAGATCTGAAGTTTGATTTAGGGTTGGAGGTGTTGGCTTCTCTCCAAAGCTTGTAGTTGAAGCTTGAGGTTGAAGAAGTGCTCCTTGGATGAAGCCTTGAAGAACCCCCTTGTGATCTAGAGGAGAAAGTGGAGGGATTGGAGTGATCTAGGGCTAGGGTTTTGCTGGAGGAAGAGGAAGAGGATTTCTGCAATTTCTCTTTTGATGGAGAAGGTGAGAAGAAGGGTATTTTGCAAATGCATGTGATTATATACTTTGGGGTTTTTGTGAAGGGGGTGACAATTTGGTGGATGTGAGGGTTTCTTTGCAAGAATGTGGGGTGAGGTGTCCTCTCCCTTGCCACTTGGTCAGCTGAGAGCAAGAGAGAGTGTGAGTGGGTGGTAGGTAAGGTGAGTGGAATGATGAGGTGGCAAGTGAAGTGGAAATCATTTTTGCAAATTTTGGAAAAATGCTAAAAATTCAAGTATTTTGGATTGGTCTGGAAATTTTACCAAAAATCAAGAAAAATATTTGAAGACTAAAGGTGAAATCTGTTTGAAGAAATACTGTGTAGATTTTTAATTAAAAATCCCAGAAGCAGAAATTTACCGACACCGAAATAATTTTCATAAATTTATAAAATTCTTAGAAAAATAATATAAGTAGGAAATATGATTCTAAGCAATAAAGTCTAAAGGACTTTCTTGAAATTCCTAACAGATTGGAAGATAAAAATTCGAAAATCGGTCAGCGGTACTGGCCGACACCGGTTTTTGAAGAAATTCATTTTAATTTCAGAAAATTCTAGAAAATCACATAAAATCTAAAGTATTATAAAATGATGTTTGAAACTAAAATCGGTCAAATACGGATGGTAAATCGGAAGATACGGTCAAAGGGCCGAATACGTAACTAAGTACGTATTCCGGGAAAGGGGGTATTACAATCTACCCACCTTACAAAATTTCGTCCTCGAAATTTCATAAGGTGAAAGATAACAGGAAGAGCAACAGATAGATATGGACACAATGAAAGATAACGGTAAAGACAAGAGTAGAAGGAAAGAGTCTTACCAAATCAAGATGAGAAAAGTTGGGGATAACGCTCCCGGATAACGTCCTCTCGCTCCCAGGTGGCCTCTCCCGGCGCGTGTCTGCTCCAAGACACCAATACCAATGGGATAGCCCTGCTCTTCAGTATCTTGACACTCCTATCCAGAATGGCCATCGGCTGTTCTTGGTATGATAGATCCGGTTGCAGCTCTAGCTCGGAATGATCCAGAATGTGGCTGTCGTCCCGGACATACTTCCTCAACTGAGACACATGGAAGACATTATGCACCCCGTCCAAGGATGGTGGTAATGCTAGTCTATAAGACACGTCTCCCACGCGATCCAGGATCTCGAACGGGCCAATATACCTCGGGCTCAGCTTCCCACGAGTACCGAACCGGATAACTCCCCTGGTGGGTGAAATCTTCAAGAACACATGATCTCCGGTCTGGAACTCCAATGGCCTCCTAAGAGTATCAGCCCAACTCTTCTGTCTACTCTGAGCAGCCCTGAGATGATCTCTGATAACCCTGACCTTCTCTGTAGTCTGCATCAACATCTCAGGCCCCAAAAGACTCCTCTCACCGACTTCATCCCAGCAAATCGGTGATCGGCACTTCCTACCATACAGTGCCTCAAATGGCGCCATCCTAATACTGGCCTGATAGCTATTGTTATAAGAAAACTCGGCCAAGTGCAGATGGTCCTCCCAAGATCCTCCAAAGTCCATCATGCAAGCCCTCAGCATATCCTCAAGGATCTGGATGGTCCTCTCTGACTGCCCGTCTGTCTGAGGATGATAGGAAGTACTGAACTTTAGACGGGTTCCCAGACTCTCCTGGAGACTCTCCCAGAAATGAGACCTGAATCTGGAGTCTCTATCCGATACAATACTGACTGGGACTCCATGCAGACGAACAACTTCCTTCAGATACTTATCTGTCAGAACCTCTGTCGACTGACCAACCCGAAGGGTATGAAGTGAGCAGACTTGGTGAGGCGATCAACGATCACCCACACCGCATTGTTACCCTTAGGACTCCGAGGCAATGCCGTCACGAAGTCCATAGTAATGTGCTCCCACTTCCATTCGGGTATCGGCAAAGGTTGAAGAAGTCCAGCAGATCTCTGATGCTCGATCTTTATCTGCTGGCAAACCAAGCACTTGGCAACAAACTGGGCTATCTCCCTCTTCATGGCATTCCACCAAAAGTGCTTCTTCAGGTCCTGGTACATCTTGTTTCCTCCCGGATGTATAGAATAGGCAGAACTGTGTGCTTCCTCCAGAATCTTCTGTCTGACTTCTCCCTGGGGGACACAAAGTCTACTACCATAACACAAAGCACCATCCGGACGAATACAAATATCTGCCCTCAGTCCAGCCTCCACCTGAGTCCTGAATGTCTGCAATCTTGGATCTTCCTTCTGAGCCTCCTTGATCTCCTCTACCAATGAGGACTGGATCTGCAATGCCATAAGCTGCCCTGCCTTATCACCTCCCTGCACCAACCTCAAATCCAATCTGATGAACTCCTGGATCAACTCTTTCTGCTGAGTAAGGCGAACTAGCACTCTGTTCTCCGGCATCCTGCTCAGTGCATCTGGAACGGTATTGACTTTGCCTGGATGATACTGCAAGTCAATATCGTAGTCCGCCATAAGCTCCAACCACCTCCTCTGCCTCATATTCAGCTCCTTCTGCGAGAATATATACTTGAGGCTCTTGTGGTCAGTGTATATCAATACCTTGTCTCCCAGAAGGTAGTGTCTCCAGATCTTCAATGCAAACACCACAGCTGCCAACTCCAAGTCATGAGTCGGGTAGTTCCTCTCATGAGGCTTCAACTGCCTAGATGCATATGCTATGACATGATCGTGTTGCATAAGCACGCACCCCAGGCCTTTTCCTGATGCATCACAGAAAATAACCATCCCTCCTCTTCCTGAAGGGGTCCTCAAGATTGGGGCTGAAATAAGCTTCTGCTTCAACTGCTCAAAAGCTGCATCACAATCTCCTGTCCATATGAATCTCTCCCCTTTCCTGGTGAGCCTGGTCAACGGAGCTGCAAGTCTAGAGAAATCCTGGACGAAGCGCCTGTAATATCCGGCTAGTCCAAGAAAACTCTTTATCTCAGTCACCGTCTTCGGAACTGGCCAATTCTGCACTGCCTGGACCTTACTAGGATCAACTGAGATTCCCTCTGCTGAAACTATATGTCCAAGGAAAGCTATGCTGTCCAACCAGAACTCACACTTGCTTCTCTTGGCATGAAGTTGCTCCTGCTGAAGAGTCTGCAACACGATCCTCAAGTGCTCTGCATGCTCCTCAAAACTCTTGGAATAGATCAGGATGTCATCTATAAACACCACTACAAACTGATCCAGGTAAGGAGAGAACACCCGGTTCATCAGGTCCATAAACACAGCAGGGGCATTGGTAACTCCGAAAGGCATCACTAGAAACTCGTAGTGGCCATATCGGGTCCTGAATGCCGTCTTCGGAACATCTTCCTTCTTCACCCTCAGCTGATGGTAACCCGACTGCAAATCCAACTTAGAAAATACACGGGCTCCATGAAGCTGATCAAACAAGTCATCAATCCTGGGCAAGGGATACTTGTTCTTGATGGTGACCTTGTTCAACTCCCTGTAATCAATGCAAAGCCTCTTGCCACCATCCTTCTTGTTTGCCAATAGCACCGGGGCTCCCCATGGTGAAGTGCTAGGCCGGATCAATCCCTTGTCTGAATAATCCTGCAGCTGTATCTTCAGGATCTCCAACTCCGTCGGCGCCATCCTGTATGGAGCCTTAGATATAGGAGCTGTCCCTGGAATTGTATCAATGGAGAACTCCACTATCCTCTCCGGTGGAAGACCTGAAATCTCAGCAAAGACTTCTGGAAATTCATCCCACACTGGCACCCCCTTCCGAACCTCCGAAGTGGTCATCTGAATCTTCTTCTCAGCAGTCTTCACCTCTCCACTAAACTGGAACTCCGGCTGATGCGGGATTCTGAAAGTGATCTTCCTTCCTCTACAGTCAATCACCGCATGGTACTGACTGAGCCAGGTCATGCCTAAGATCACGTCGTACCCCTTGGTGTCTAGTACGAGCATATCTATGGACAAGACCTTCCCACAAAGCTCCACTGGACAGTCAACACAAACACCGGAAGACACAACTACCCCATTCCTAGTACTGATCTCCCACTTGTGGTCTAAAGCCTTAACAGAAATAGAATGCAAAGCCACAAACTTGTCGGAGATGTAACAATGGGATGCACCTGAATCGAAGAGTGCGAGGACAGGTATAGAATGAACTCTGATAGTACCTGTGATCACCTCCCCCGAAGCCTCTGCCTCCTCTACTGTTAGGTTGTAGGCCTGACCCCTGCCACGCCCTGCTGCTGGTCTGGCTCCTCTCTGCATTGGGCGGGCAGCCTGCTGTGGTGGAAGGGGAAGAGCTCTCCTCACCGGTCCCTGCTGCCTCTGACCAACCGGCCCCGGTAGTGCCCTCTGCACATACTGCCCCTGAGGTGCTGGTGCTGGCAAGGTTTGGGTAGCAAACCCCACTCTCCTGTGCGGACATGTCTCCACGGCATGATCCCGTGCTCCACATATCAAGCACAATCCGTTGGCCCTCCGGCAAGTCTGCTGGGTGTGCCCTGGCTTCTGGCAGAAATGGCAGATAGGACCTGGTCGAGCCGTCTGATATGGAACTGCTCTGAACGGCTGTCTGGCCTGGATCTTGGCTGCCCTGGATGGTCCTCCTCTGCCCACCGGCACAAACGGCCTCTTCAAGGCCTGGCTCTCCTGCTTCCTCTGAAATCCTCGCTCCACCTCACGAGCGATAGAAAGAACTTCAGCATAGGTCTTCAACTGCTGTGCCATCATATACATCTGGATCTCCATCTGTAGGCCTTGCTGGAACCTGCTCGCCCTCTTCTCCTCATCTGACACCATATAGGGGGCGAAGCGACTCAGCCTGAGGAACTCAGCAGCATACTCATCTACGGACCTCTCCCCCTGCTGAAGCCTGATGAACTGCTCCTCCATGTCTTTCTGAGCAGTGACGGGGAAGAAACGACTGTAGAAGCTCTTGGAGAAGGTATCCCAGGAAATAGGCTTCTTCAAGCGAGCCTCCTCTACTAGCCACCAAGTCCGAGCAATGTCCTTCAGCTGGATCTTTGCAACCTCCACTTGGCTCTCCTTGGGCACCCTGGCGGCGTTCAGTAGATCGGTGGTGTCCACTAACCACTGCTCAGCCTCCAAGGGCCTCTCGACTCCTGAGAAGGTAGCCGGTTGTAGCCGCCGGAAATCTGAGATATTCCCCGGCTTCTGCTCCTTCGGGGCTGCTAACTCCTGCCTGAGGAGTTCAGTCTGCTGCTGATGGATCTCCACTTGCTGCTGCTGGGTCTCCATCATAGCCCGAATGATGCTCAGGACATCAACCTGCTCTCCTCCCGCGGGTCCATCCGGGACTTGCCCGACATTGTTACGACCCGAACGTCTCTCCATACCGAAAGGGATAAGATCTGGAATTGGAATCAAGGAAAGGAATTAGGATACGAAGGAATTGATCAATCGAAGGAATCAAGATGGACTTATAACTTTGTACATTGCAGTTGGCATAAGCAAATCGTTAGAATTTGCCACTTGGTTGTACTTTTAGGTCTGAGAGCCTAGGCTCTGATACCAACCTGTAACGCCCCGATCCCAAAGATACGGAGACGTCACTGCGACGCATATACGTAGGTCGAATGGAGCCCCCACGTATATACGCTAAGCAAATAATACAACAAGCAACAGAGTATAACACACAGCGTGACACAACCATATGCCAAATATAAGGTAAAAGTACAGAGTTATACAAGTTATGATATACAAAATCACGATACAGTGTCCATTATCACAACTCCAGTCCGAAAAGAAACAAGATACAACCAAAAATACAAAAATGCTCACGTGTGGATGGAGACCACGTGAACCAAAAGAAGTGCCGGGCACGCTGGATCTAGGACTGGTCGGACTGATCTCCAAGGTAAGCCAAGTCCTCAGCGGAAGGCTCCACCTCGTTCCAGACCTCTGAATCTGAATGTGCAAATCCAAAGGGTCAAGACATAATACGAGAAATAAAATAGTCAAGTGACAATAGGATCATGAATAGTGGTAGAAGAGCAATACTAAGTAACCATGCATGTCAGGATATGTAACTATGTAAGGTAATGACATATGAAATGAATATACAATGAGTGCCTTATTATTATTACTTGTCTTACTGTGATATCTAGCTATGTGGCCCAGCGTCCCAGAACACATAGATCCATATCCTAGTATGACAAGGTTGTTATTGGAAATAGCGGTTATATCGACGAACTATGTTTACAGTGGGTGAAACCGGAAGTAATAAAGCCTGAACAGTGAAGCCTGAATAATGAAACCTGAATAGTGAAGCCTGCTCGGTCCCCTGGCGTACCACAGGTCAGACCGGAACAATATTTGTACAATATTGTTTAAACCACTGTAAACACGAACACATACCGATATTCCGCATATTTCCCCCCGACCCATGTGTAAGTTGGTGTATTTTATGAAAAGTCAGATACTTCATGCTTGGTTTTAAGGATAGCATGAAGGGTTGGTGATAGTTCATATTTAACAAATTATGGGACGATATTATATAACAAGAAGCCATGAAGCATGAATTAGACAAGTTCCACCATGTAACAAGTCATGAAGCATGAATAAAGTACTTCCATCAGGTAACATGTCATACGGTATAGATATGATGTATATAACAAGACTAGTATAGTGTACATGTATCAGGAAATACCAAAAATCAGAAAAAAACAAGTCTGAAAACTGTCCCAGGATTTGGCCTAACGGTCGACCTCCGGTCGACTGCCGGTCGACTGGGAAATGAACTGGCGGTTGAGTCCCGGTCGCCTGCCGGTCGACTGGGCGGGAGCCGTGAGCTCCAGATTTGGCCGGTCGAGTTGCGGTCGACTGCCAGTCGACCGCCCGCTCAAGTCGTGCAGGTTGTGCACATCGGCAGAGTCCCGGTCGACTCCCAGTCGACCGGTCCTCGGGAAAATTCTGCTATTAGAGCAGAATTCCAGATTCTGAAGGGATCGGTCTCTACAGTCTAAAAGTAGGGATTTTTACAACATAAGAGAACCTGATATAACATTGCAAGTACATCAGAACTAGGTTTAGTCATGGTGATCAATACAATTACATGAAAAGGTTGGATTGGGCTCATATGACCTAAAGGTTGGATTTTTACCATACACATGAACTTGGATTTCTACCCTAAACATGTAGAGCTGTTAATTTGGGTCTTGGTGAGTAAGAACTCACCTGGAAGATCAGATCTGAAGTTTGATTTAGGGTTGGAGGTGTTGGCTTCTCTCCAAAGCTTGTAGTTGAAGCTTGAGGTTGAAGAAGTGCTCCTTGGATGAAGCCTTGAAGAACCCCCTTGTGATCTAGAGGAGAAAGTGGAGGGATTGGAGTGATCTAGGGCTAGGGTTTTGCTGGAGGAAGAGGAAGAGGATTTCTGCAATTTCTCTTTTGATGGAGAAGGTGAGAAGAAGGGTATTTTGCAAATGCATGTGATTATATACTTTGGGGTTTTTGTGAAGGGGGTGACAATTTGGTGGATGTGAGGGGTTTCTTTGCAAGAATGTGGGGTGAGGTGTCCTCTCCCTTGCCACTTGGTCAGCTGAGAGCAAGAGAGAGTGTGAGTGGGTGGTAGGTAAGGTGAGTGGAATGATGAGGTGGCAAGTGAAGTGGAAATCAATTTTTGCAAATTTTGGAAAAATGCTAAAAATTCAAGTATTTTGGATTGGTCTGGAAATTTTACCAAAAATCAAGAAAAATTTTGAAGACTAAAGGTGAAATCTGTTTGAAGAAATACTGTGTAGATTTTTAATTAAAAATCCCAGAAGCAGAAATTTACCGACACCGAAATAATTTTCATAAATTTATAAAATTCTTAGAAAAATAATATAAGTAGGAAATATGATTCTAAGCAATAAAGTCTAAAGGACTTTCTTGAAATTCCTAACAGATTGGAAGATAAAAATTCGGAAATCGGTCAGCGGTACTGGCCGACACCGGTTTTTGAAGAAATTCATTTTAATTTCAGAAAATTCTAGAAAATCACATAAAATCTAAAGTATTATAAAATGATGTTTGAAACTAAAATCGGTCAAATACGGATGGTAAATCGGAAGATACGGTCAAAGGGCCGAATACGTAACTAAGTACGTATTCCGGGAAAGGGGGTATTACATTCATTAATCGTGTGAATGGTTGACAGTGACCCGACAGGTTTACGATGAACTTTCGAATGTAGGCTAGCCTGCCTCAAAGACCTCGGAGTTCTTTGAGATTCTTCGGAGGCTGCATATCTTGAATGGATTTGATTTTATCAGGATCAAGATGAATTCCTTTAGATGTGACAATACATCCCAAGAATTTGCCACTTAAAACTCCAAAGAAAGACTTTGTCGGGTTCATCTTCAGCTAGTAAGCCTGCAAGAGACCAAATATCGTTCTCAAATCATGAAGATGGTTATTCTTGTTACGACTTTTGATTACAATGTCATCAACATAACACTCCATTGTCTTTCGCAAATGATCACGGAAGATCGTGCTCATTGCACGCTGGTAAGTGGCACCCGCATTTTTAAGCCAAACGGAATAATCGTGTAGCAAAACCACCCAATGGTGTTCAAAATGATGTATGCTTTTCATCATCGGAGTATATCTTGATTTGGTTGTACCCTGAAAAGTCATCTATAAAGGATATCCTTTTGAAATCACACGTGTTGTCAATCATGACATCCATGATAGGCAATGAAAATTCGTCTTTAGGATAGGCTATATTAAGATCGTGAAGGTCAATACAGACCCGGATCTTTCCGTTCTTTTTAAGGACGAGTAAATTATTAACAACCCAGTCTGGGTGATATTTCTCTCGAATGAAACCACATTCGATGAGTTTCTAGACCTCAGCTACAATTGCTGCCATAATATCAGGTCAGAATCGTCGTTGTTGTTGTTCGACCGGTTTTGCATCCGGTTTGATCTTTCAACGACGTATCATCACTTGAGAATCGAGACCAGGCATGTCTTCATAGCTTCAAGCAAAGACATCTATATACTCTTTTATCTGGGATATAAACTCTAGCTTCTCTGTCGGTGATAAACTTTTGCTTATAGAGATGAGCTTCGGAAGCTTTTGATCACCAACATCAATTTGGATTACTTTATCTTCCATAGGAGGGTCGCATTGTTTGAAATACTTCTCCCATTGAAGATCCAGTTGTTGATCTCAAGGACCAGTGTCGAATGGCTCAATGTCCTCTTCTGGGTCCGCTGACTGGTCAATGTCATACAAACGAAGAGTTTCTTGAAGGCAACCCCTACACTTACATCAAATTCCTCAATCTGATGAATCTGAAGAATGTGATAGTAAAGGCCTTTCAAATTCTAAATCAGGTTGAGCAGGTGGAGTAATATACCTTAACCCCCTGCGAGTCTAATCATAGTAGTTTGCAGGCTTTCCTTTTGGTACAAAAGGTTGTAGAGGGATGCATCGTCCTTTTCCAAAGTTCAGGCTTTCACCATAACGTAAGTAGTATCACATTTCTTTCATCATACGGTGCGCTAACTGTGTGTTAGTAAAAGAATTGTGGGGGTTCCAAGTCTTCATCCGAATCATTGGACATAGTGATTCAATGTCGGATTCTGTCAAATATAATGGGCGACTAGTCCTCCTTGGAAGATGAAACTACAAATACAGACTCGTCATTCTCTCCTACATGCATGCATGTCGTTGACATGGGCAGAGGCATGTGTAAATGGCTCATGTCAATATGATTATTACATCATCACAACACGAGGAATAATCGAAATTGATATTTTCATTAAGGACCCATTCGTCGCCATTGTCAGTGGAATTATTACAATTAGGATCATTCAGATATGCTACAATCGATTTTTCATTAAAAGAAACCTCTGGATCTTCTCCTGATTTTGAGTCTGCTTCGTTGCTACTATGATGTCATCAGGCAATGTTTTTTTTATCACTTTACCGCTCTCTCTATAAAGCAAAGAATCAGTGAAGTAGTTATCCACCCCTTTGAACGGCTGCATTTCTGCGAACACTGTCCTGACCATTGCCTTGTCATCCACATATTTAAAGATTGATGGAGTGTAGAAGGCACGATCCAATTAGCATGATGACATAGCACGTAACTTCTGATTTCAAGTATCCAATTTGACATCGGAGACGGATCTTGACCAGAGAATGACTAACCCCGGCGTTGAAGCCATATATGGTCATACTCGTGGTTGACAACCTGCTCAACGAGATGCCGAGAAAATAAAGCAGTCCCTTGGGGATAACGCTTAGAGCAAACTCAGGAGCAACTTGTATTCTCTCGATATGTGTAGACCCAATGTACCATGTATAATACAAGGGCCTATCATGTCGGTTGTCTTTGAGGAGCATATCCTCAGGAATGAGGGTAATGTTGTTGTTGTACCAGATGACATTGGGGGCATGCAACTTCATCTTCTTTTGTAGGGATGGATACTTGCGTCAAAAATGATTCTGAATCAGCAAGCGTCTCCCTAAGTGTCTCTCTCATTTTTCAAGAGGCAGAGTACCTCTTGCAAGGTAATACGAGCTAAGATATTGGCCAACTATGCCAATATGTCAAAGCGGAAGGGAATATTGAGTCCTATGAAAGGATTCTTCTTTAAAGATTCATCCAAGTGAATCTCCTTCTTGCTTTTCCTTGTCCTTTGGCACTGGGGCCTGGAATGATGCATCGGCTCCTGACTTCATTGGTTGGGGTGCTCCGTCAGGTATCTGGTCGAACTGTCGCAAGTACTATTTAACAGAATGCATCCCACCGGCTACGATGTGGAAGGCTATACTGCTAAGGCAAGCTTCTCTCTTTCTGAGTCACTTAGAGAGGTTACGTCACAGAGTCTTTATCTGCTGTGAGAGAGACAGCATTGCATGACTTTCCTTTGAACTTAGGCTTGTTGGTCTTCCATTGCTCATCTTTGATAATATCTAGGTGCATCCACATGATTTCTCCAGATTCTGTCATGATTGGGATGAGGCCCTTAGCTTCCTGCTATTCAGCCATAGGGTTTGATGACATCCAATCTTGCCTTAGGAATTTGGACCAATCCGTCTTGGACAGTCATCTTCAGGAATGTCTCAAAATTAAGAGTCACCATATTGGCGGTGACTTTCTTTTGTTCTGACTTGAGAGTTAGAACTCCAGCATCTACCAGGGCTTGGATCTTGTCCTTGAGGATATAACATCTGTTGGTAGGGTGGTGCACTATCCTATGAAAGAGGTAGTAATTAGGATCATTTGTACGCTCTACTTTATTAGGTCGTCGAGCGTCAGGTAACTTGAGCTTATTACCCTTGTGTAGCAAATGGAAGATCGTCACCACCTGCTCGTCTTTAAAAGAGTACACCTTTGGCAGAAATTTAAATTCCTGATTGCCATTGGTGCTACTCTTTTGCTTTGGTTGAGCTATTCTTGATAGCTCAATGGCCATGGTTTTCTTCCCCTTTGATTGAGAAGACTGGGCTGCATCACGCCCCTTGGTATTGACCCTCCACTTGTTCTTGAGGACTGAGGGTTCAAATTTCTTAGCCGATTTCTCAGTTATCTCAGCTTGCTCGACAAGCTCCTTCTATGTATGGGCTTTGACAGCTCCCATACGGACTTTCACTCTGTCGAGGAAATTATGTCGGCATGTCTGGAGTAACACGGGTAACGACATGCCTGTAGGGCACATGAGAGAAAGGTTGTGAAATCTCTCAATGTATTCCGTACAGATTCTTTCCCTTTTTGGACCATTGAGAGAAGCTTGTTCATAGTCACTTCGGTATCGTCCTCATAAAATCAAGAGAGAACCAGGTTTTTAGGTCAATCTAAGAGTTGATGGAGTCACTGGGCATGCTCCTGAACCAATCAAAAGCTACCCCCTTAAGGGTGCCGATGAATAGTCTAGCCATGATGGCATCGTTATCTATTACGTTACTGGTCTAAGACCAGAAATAATAGATATGCTGGTTGGACGAGCTCTTGCTGTCATACGTATGTAACGTAGGTGGCTTGAATTTCAGCGGATAGGGAACTAAATCCCATTCCAGCGGGTAAGGACGCGTCATCCCCACCTTCTTCAGTTCATCCCTTTGGGTTAGGGATGCAATCTGAGATTGGATGCCTTTAATAACCTCAGCATCAATTGAGAAGCTTTCCTTTGACTTTTCAGTCTTAGGATGTTCATCATCGTGATGCCCATCTTAATTATGGTTACTACCAGTGTCATTGGTATTCTGGTTAGTCAGGAGCTGAGTTAGCATCTACTGAATGTTATTCAAGGCTTCTTGCTGGGCTCTAGAAGTCTGATCGTGTGCCTCCAATCACAGACGAAGATTATCATTATCGTTGTTGGTCATGTTAGCAGACACAAGCCCCGTTCGCACCGAGCTGACTGTAGCTGAAGAGGTGTGTGCGCTGGCTTTCTCATCATCAGACCATTGGAAAAGGTTCCTCAATGGTACAGGTGACACGGCTCCAGTTTATGAAGAAGGTTGTCCATAATCATAGGGTATTGCTACCCTTGAACGAGTACCTTGGAAGGCACCCTGCTGTTCCACCAGAACCTGACTTAAGTCGGGGCTATAGTCAGAGTCCGAGGAGCTGGCTGGAGGGTGAAGGTTCCTCATCTCCGTCTTCAGGATCGGAAAAGATCTCACCCTCTACTTATCATGTTAACAGAGGTGGTTGCAAGATGGATCACCTCTGTCGCCTTCTTATTCCGGGACCCGGGTCTCTTGGAAGTTCGGTCTGACAACAAGCTAAATATTTATTGCTGGATTGGAGACGAAGTCGTCGAGATGGTTCCCAAACAGCAATGGACGGAGTATACCCTTACAAGTTGACACCCTACTTGTCTGCACTAGGACGGCGAGATGTGAACAATTCCTCAAGCTTTCGCTTGTTGCTCAGATAATCTCTCAAGTCAGTGTTAGCTGGAACCAACCGATCCATCACAGAGACTCCAGGAGATTTGATATTAGCGACCTTGGGCTGAGAAACCTTAAGCTTCGCGTTAAGGGCTTTCTTTCTTGTTATAGGCGAGCTAGGATGACTTCGCATGAAAGAGTAGCTTTGTAAGGCGAAGTTACTGTCTTAATTCTACTTTTAGAGGCAAACTTAGCTTTGTCATGCAAAGCTTTTCCTTCAAGCGAGGCTAAAATAGCCACGTTGTTAGCATCCAGCAGTGCTTTATCTCTAGCCTCTTGGCAGAGATTTTTAGCACTTGATGTTGTCAGTGGGAGCGACGCTGAATCAACGACACTATTAGCACGCCAAGGTGCTTTTGTTTTAGCCTCACGCGCGGCGGGCTTAGCACTACCCAGCAGTGTTATCGATGCAAGCGAGGCTGCAATAGCTTCACTGTTAGCACAGAGTGCTTTGGCCTTAGCCTCGCGAGACAGGTGAGGCTTAGCTTTGTGATGAGCTGAAATAGTTAATACTAGTTTAGCTTTGCATGAAGCTGGATCAAGAGAAAGAATTGTGGACTTTGTAATCCACATAGCCTTTGAAGAGGCTGCTTTAGGTTCACACAGAACAAGTCTCACGCACAATGTTAACACGTTGGGGAGGGGTTAACTTAGTCTCAGTTGAGACTGTGATAGGCTCGCATAGAGCCTGTTTAGGCTCACGCAGAGCCTGTTTAGCCTCGTGTAAGGCTTGCTTAGGCGCGCATGGAGCTAGTTTAGCCTCGCGTGAGATTGTGTTAGGCTCACAGAGAACCTCAGTAGTCTCAACAGAGACTTGATTTCCAGTAGTAGCCAAAAATGCTCTGGCTACACTGACCTTCCTGTGCTTTTGCACATTTAGGGTAACTAGTGCTACTGTCAGAGAAGAGTTGCTCAAACTTCTTTTGGTCAAAGTGAATGACCAGGGTCTCTGCAGTAGATCCAACGTCACATTGCGGCATTTGATTCTCACTATGGAGAAGCAGTTCCCCAGCAGAGTCGCCATCTTATTTTCCATTGAAATTGATAATAGGAAAAACTTACAAAATTGTGAAGAGAAAATTACAAGTAATCAAAAAGAAGAAAAAAGATTAAAAGTATCTCTTCTGAGATTCTGAGGAAGTGTGCTGGTAGGAGTCTGATTAGCACGCGACCACTTTATCCCATTAACGATGCGATCGATAGAGTCTTAAAGAACTTTTTCTTGCCTAGTTCTGGGATTCCTTGAGAGAGAGAGAGGAAGGTCCTAGGGTATTAACACCCTGAATTTAGAGAAACAATTCTCTGAATTTCTTCGAAGTAAAGAAAAGTTAGCCTTGCTAATCAATTGAGCCTCTTGATCTTCAACCTGTCAACTATCTTGTTTAACAACTTCTTGGCCTTGTACTCTATGCTTCTTCGCCCCGAGCTCATTTCAAGAGTGAGGTATTTATAGGTTTTGAGGGGTATAACTACCCCTAGAATGCAGTGAAGACTGATAACAATCAGTTAACCTCATGCCAGAGGCTATTTTGAGCTTTGCGCGAGATTATAACGCCTCATGCGAAGCTAGGTACAAGCTGTATGCGAGGCAAACGAGCCTAAAACTGGCCTGCACGAGCCTAAAACTGGCCTTCTAATCCGGCCTTCCCCACTGAACGTGGGGCAAAGTGAGCAAGTGTAACTGCCCACTTAAAGTGGCATTAATCCCACTAACGTAGTAGGGTTGGCCCACTAAAAACTAGGTCAAGCATTGACCTGGCAAACCCTATGAAGGGGCACGGGGAGCTTCAAGCGAAACTGGGATTAGCTTTGAGCGAGTCTAATATAACTCCTCAGGCAAAGATACAAGAAAGCTTTAGGGAAGCTATAATTAGCTTCAAGCGAAGCTAACAATTAGCTCTTTTGTAGAGCTATATAGAGCTTCAAGCGAAGCTCTCTAGAGAGGTTTCAGACGAAACTAATATTCTAGCCATTCAATAAGGCTATAAAGCTTCAAGCGAAGCTATCCTCTGGGCCATGCTTAGGCCTCTTTATAGGTGATGCTTGGCTTACTGTCTGCTTGACTAAATCAGTAAGTTTTAAGGCATCACTTAGTCTCTAAGGATGGGTAGATCTTGACCGTCAGCTTGTCTGTATCTTGTCTTTTGTAAATGTCAACAAGTTTGGATGTTGTTCGGACCGGTTGAAATACCACATGGGGGAGTTTGTCTTTTTGGAGTGTCAACAAATAATAGTATAATAATAACAATATTGTATATCAGTTATCCCCGAGAAGCCTGCAGTGAAACCATATCTCAGCTGTGCAACCTGCATTCTAAGTCCACCTAAAATACAGATGTTGACACCTTTGTCAATTTTCCCAATCCGGTGTAAATTATCCAGTTATATCATTATTTATTTTACTTTGATTCACTCAATATTCATGTTACTTAGATTATTGGGGCAATACAGTTACAGTAACAATATAATAATATCATGATGTTAATGTATAACAATAATTCTCAGTAATTTTCAGTAACATGAAATAATACAATAATGTGTCGGGACATTGATTCATCAATATGAAGTGTCATCTAGAACAATCAAGATCTCATCCTTATATACCAAGATATAACAATGACTGGCGTATAATCTTTGATCTAAATACAATCACTATAGTCATCAATATTAAGTCCATGTCAAAATAATCCGATAAAATAAATCACAAGCTCAATAGACTAATAAATCAGTCCTCATTAGGGGTGTCAATTGGGCTGTGCTGAGCCGGGCAAGGCTCAGGCACGGCGAGCCAGCTTGCAGCCCGGCCCGAGCCCGAGTTCCATTTGTGAAATCCGGGTCCGGCCCGTGACTCGGGTGACCTGGACCCAACCAGACCAAAAAATTTTTAAAAAATAAAAATATATTTTTTGAATATTAAATACTTTTTTTTCTTACTTTTACACAAATGTTTTGTAGGTTAGTTGGTCATTGGCTTTTATAGTTGAGGTGAGGTCATGGGTTCAAATCCTAAATTTTACAATTAATTTTTATATATTTTATTTGATTGGTGGAGGGGGTTGCCGGGTGGCGGAGGGGGCGGTGGAGGGCGGCCCGGGGCGGTAGACGGCGGAGGCCGTCGGAAAATCCAGGCTAGGCCGACTTGCCCGGGTGGGCCGTGCTAGAGCTCGGGCCAGACACGTGCCAATCCTGAGCGTGGGACGCCTTTCGCAGACCCGGGGCCAGTCCAGGCCTTACCCAAACCTGAGTCGGGTCTAGCTCGGGTCCTTCCCGGGTCGGGCCCGTGCGGATTGCTGAATCGGGCCGGCCCACTTAACACCCTAATTCTCATCTTTCTATTAATCTATTTTAAACCTCCATATCCATCAGCCGATTTAAATCTCAAAATAATGAAATAAATCTCCATTATGCATCGAACCAATCCCACTTCAATCGAACTTAATCAGCGATCCAGAAATCAGAGTAAACTCAACTGTACAAGTGTATGTCCCACTAGCACTAGCCAAACCAATCTACACTTATTTCTCAACCCAAGGTCAAGTCCACCACAATCGAGTCCATTGATAGATCCAAGTCCATGCTCTAATATGCTAATAAAGTCATCTTCTATTTAATCAATTCATAATATCAAATTGAACTTTCATCTGAGCTATCACCAATAAAGATAATCAAGTCTAGTAAATATCTCTAGTAAAGTCCATACATCCAAAGACCAAGACAATGAATCCAGTATATATTAAATGTTTGGACACATATATTGCCTATTTGTTATTCAATTCGTACACCCATTCTGCAATAAATTCTGCAATTATACTGTCTTAATACCTAATTTGTTCAGGATATGATAGGAGAAGATAAATCACAAATCCAAGCCAACTAAATCAGATTCTTGGGGGGATTTAAATCACAAATGAAGATTGAGCATATCAGAGAGGATAGACCCAGATCTAATTCAATTAAAATCAGATTTTGAAGATCCAGTTAATTAGCTTGAAGAATCAACGAGGATAAATGAGGATAGAGGCAAATCCAGAAGCTCAAAGGCAACCCTATTAATATGCAAAGGGATATCTAAAGGATTGGGACATATATTTAAAAGATTTAAAGAGAATAGACAAAATACGACTGAAGATCAAGGGATAAACAAATATTTATCTCCAACATTATTTTCAACCTTATCAACAGAACTTTTCTGTTGGTAAACGATTTTGTCCATATCTCCAACTTTATCTTCAACCTTATCAAAAGACTTTTTTTTGTTGAGATAGCGATTTGGTCTCATCCTCAAGCACGCTCTCCCCTCCCCATTTCTCCTATAAATACCTGCAAATTCAGAGGTAAAAGAACGATCAAGCAGAGAATAGAAAAGATTCTTGTATAGGTTTAACTTAAGTTTTTCGTTATCTTTTAAATGTAATTTTTATTTTTTTAATGTAACTGAGATCAAAGAATAGTTTCATGGGAGAACAAGAGTAATGCTTGTACTGAGAGTGACACTGGTGAAGTATTCTTTCTTTCTTTCATTGTTTTTTAATTCATTCGAAGTTTCTTATTTTTGTTGCTTCTCTCTTCTATGTTTATGAATCCAAACGACTCCAATAGTTTTGAAGTTGCCTCGCCCTTGTAAGTGTCGTTGATGGCCTATGGTGATAAACAACCATTTCTATGGTAGTATAGTTTGCACCTTCATTTCGTAGTGTAGATTAGGAATGGGGAAGATCTCATCTGTCATGCTTCGTTCGCCTTCAAGTAAAGGTATATCTTTAACAAGGATTTCAAGTAAAACATCAACCAGAAGAGGTAGGAAAGTTCTTTTAGTTTTTTTTCTTTCTTTTAATCTTTTAGTTTAGATCACTATCATCTCCCAACTCTTTTATTCACTCTTTTTAATTTTCTTATATAAAATTATTTCCTATTTTCTCACCCTTCTCAATTTACCACTTTCTTCTTAACTTAACTATAACTCTTTTTATAACTCTTTTCCATCTTCTTTAAAGTAGAAGAGAAGAACTTTAAACATTTTTTGTGAACTAAAGATAATTTACAAAAAGCTTCCATTGTTAGTCCCTCCTTATGGATCACGACTCGCGTAACCACTTACTATAGCAGTAATATTGAGAACTTGCACACATTCGATTTTTAAGTTCTGAAATTCTATATTTTCTGTCTACAGGTTTCCCTCAATCATTAAACATCAACGATATATTCAATCCTTTCGCCATCCTCAAGTCAAACTTCACTCCAATATAATCCACTGGCAGGCCGTAACATAATGATCAACAGTTTTATTTAGTCAATCCTCATCTGGACTATTACTAAATAAAGAAAATAAGACTATCATACCTATTACTTAGAATACTGAGACAATACAACAACAGTGACGATAACTGATTAAACAATATATATAACAATATAGTGATACTATGGTGTCACGAACTGTAATTGTCATGTGTGAACGCAAATGAACTGAAAAATAATTAAACATAAAATGTAATTTAATGAAAACAAATAAAACACACAGATAATGAGAAATAGCAATAATACAAAAGCAAACACTCACATGAAATGATGCGGTTTTGAGTCTGAATCACCGTCGGGTCTGCATTTCACGAACTGGTCCAGATCTCCTCATGTGTCGGGTCTTCGAATTGCCAGTGTATTGGGTCCACAATGAACACGAATCCGAATTCTCCTATTACTGAGTTCAGATCGCACGAGTGAGCCCGTAACGCTGTAACACGCAATCATACACACATAAAGAGAGGGGAAGACATTCACACACACGTGCTTATACATATACACAGGCACACGTACACACACATGTACACACAGACACTCTACACATACACACTTGTACATACTCATACACACTCATATACGCCACACGCCATCACACATACACACACCTACCACGCACAATACATAAAACATACAACAAACATTTACAGAGAGAGATACAGAGAGCATGGCAGAGTGCAAAGATAGAGTGGAAGGGAAAACTCACGCATGAGGGGGTGGGGCTCGGCCATGGAGGATAAATTGGCCTAGGGAGGAGTTCGGAGATGCTCGCCGGAGAGGATGGAGGAGATCGACGACGGTTGAGGGAGCTGTTGCTCGCCGGCGGAGCTCGCGCACACCAGGAAGTGTTAGTTATTAAACTTGTTACATGCATTAGTAATTATGTTATTCATGTATTCATAGATACATGCACTTATGAGATACATGTACTAGTTTGAAGAGTCATGTAGTTTGGTGTTTGAAGAGTCATGTAGTTTGGTGTTTGAAGAGTCATGGAGGATGTTCCAAAAGGCCTATATAAGGAAGTGCATATGTAAGTCCAAATGAATAACTCGAAATAAAAAAGTTCATTTCCTCCTTCTAGAAAAACTATTCCCAACAAAATTGGTATCAGAGCCAAGACAACTATGGCTTCTTCTAGTTCTATCCAAACCCAAGTGCCCCACTTAACTAAAACCAATTATGGTAAATGGAGTATCCAAATGGAGGCCTTGCTGGGATCCATGGGAGCATGGAACACGGTGGTAAATGGAGCCAAGGAGGAGGAGATGAAGAAGGAGAAGAAGGCGTTGTTCACAATCTACCAAGGAGTAGACGACGCCACGTTCGAGTTGATCGCCTCTGCAAAAACTTCTAAGGAAGCTTGGGAGATCTTGAAGAAAGCCTTTGATGGCGTAGAAAGAGTGAAGAAAATCCGCTTGCAATCTTTGCGAGCAGATTTTGAGGCCCTACAACAAGAAGGGTCAGAATCCATTGGTGAGTACTTCCATCGAGTAAATTCCATTGTGCATGAGATGAGGCGACATGGTGAGAAGATTGAGGACGTACGTGTTGTGGAGAAGATCATGAGATCTCTACACTCAAGATTTGATTATATTGCTGTGGCGATTGAAGAATCAAATAATCTTGAGGAGATGTCAGTGGAAGAACTCCAAGGCTCTCTACAAGTTTATGAAGAAAGAGGCTTGCGAAAGAAGAAAGAAGGAAAGACTATGGAGCAAGCACTTCAAGCCAACTCTTCCCAAAAGAAGGATGGATCTTCAAGAGGAGGCTACCATCGAGGAAGAGGTGGACGTGGTGGCAAAGGACGAGGTGGTCGTGGTAACCACTTCAACGAACAAAGCAGCACCCATGGTGATGAAAGTGAAAGGAATGGTCGTGGAAGCCATGAAACTCGTGGCCGAGGCCGCGGTCGAGGTCGTGGCCGGAAAGGAAGGTATGATAAATCTCATATCCAGTGCTATGTTTGTAAGAAATATGGCCATTTCTCCTATGATTGTTGGTATAATTCTGACAATGATGGTGGAGAAAAGGCTAATCATGTGGAGCTAAGTGAAGGACATGTGTTGCTCATGTCCTATAATGAAATTGACCCGCCTCAAACGGTCACATGGTTCATAGACACGGGAGTCTCAAATCACATGAGTGGAAGAAAGGAGTTCTTCACAAGGCTCGATAAAGGTCATCAAGGCTACATCACATTTGGTGATCTTTCCAAATGTCCAATTGAAGGAAAAGGTGATGTTGTCTTTAAACTTCAAAATGGTAGGGAGCTTTGCATCTCTGATGTCTATTATGTCCCTGCTATAAAAAGTAATTTATTGAGTATTGGACAATTGTTGGAAAGAGGATATGGCATCAAGACGAGCGATCTAGTTCTTAGCTTGTTGGATAAGAATAACAGGCTGATTACACATGTGAAGATGACAAAGAACAGGATGTTCCCGTTGAAGCTCTCAATTGTGGAGTCAAGGTGCATGAAGGCAACGACTCAAGATCGCAGCAATCTGTGGCATCTTCGCTATGGACATCTCAATTTTGAGGCATTGAAGCTAATGGAGAAGAAGAAAATGGTGGTGGGATTGCCAAAGATTGATGCTCCTAACAACCTTTGTGATGTTTGCATTGTGGGAAAGCAACAAAGGGAGTCATTCAAGAAGTATGATGTCAAAAGAGCATCTAAGCGTCTACAATTGGTGCATTCAGACGTATGTGGACCTATCAAGCCCGAGTCTATTGGTGGTAATAGGTATTTCCTAACCTTTACTGATGATTTTAGTGGCAAGACTTGGGTGTATATGCTAAAAGAGAAAAGAGAAGTCTTCTCCAAATTCAAAGAATTCAAGAGCTTTGTTGAAAACAAAGTGGATGTCTGCTTAAGTGTTTGAGAACTGATCGTGGAGGCGAGTATATGTCGCAGGAGTTTGAGAATTTCTGCAGGGAACATGGCATCCAACATCAACTCACTATGCCGCAAACACCACAACAAAATGGTGTCTCAGATAGGAAGAATAGAACAATTCTCAACATGGTCCGGTGTATGCTGAAGGAGAAAAATATCCCAAAGGAATTTTGGGGAGATGCTGTGGCTTGTTCTGTTTATTTGTTGAACAGGTTTTCAACAAAGAGACTTGAAGACATGACGCCAGAGGAAGCATGGAGTTCTCAAAAACCAAAGGTCGATCATCTTCGAATCTTTGGAAGTGTTGCTTATGCTAAGATTCAGGAGGAGAAGCGCACGAAGCTTGAAGATAAAAGCCAAAGATGCATATTCTTGGGCTATGGTGAGAACTGTAGCGGATACAAGCTGTATAACCCCGTCACTTGCAAGATTGTGATGTCAAGAGATGTGAAATTTGATGAAGATCAAAGCTGAGAGTGGAAGACAATTGACATGGGGATTCTCATTCCTCTTGATGGTGAGGAGGAGAAGAGAGAGTCACCATCCACTACCTTAAATGAAGATTCAGACCATGATGATTCTACCAGTCCTGTACGCAAGACAAGGAGAGTTCAAGAGATTTATGACTCCACTCAACCAGTTGAGCCCATTGATTGGGAGAACGAGGAGGAGTTCAACAATTTTTGTCTTTTTGCAGGCTTTGATCCTATGACATTTGAGGAGGCCAATAAGGAGGCAAAATGGAGAAAAGCTATGGAGGAGGAGATTCACTCCATCAAGAAAAATGATACGTGGGAGCTCACATCACTTCCACAAGATTCAAAACCCATTGGTGTTAAATGGGTATACAAGACAAAGAGAGATGCCAAAGGTGTGGTAGAGCGACATAAGGCGAGATTGGTCGTGAAGGGCTATAAGCAAAAGTATGGCATCGACTATGAAGAGGTCTTTGCCCCAGTAGCAAGGCTAGAAACGGTGAGGTTGTTGATCTCACTTGCGGCCCAACGACGGTGGAAAATGCATCAAATGGACGTGAAGTCGCCATTCCTAAATGGGAAACTTGAAGAAGAAGTTTATGTTGAACAGCCACCAGGATTCATTATTAAAGGGCAAGAAAAGAAGGTGTACAAGCTGAAGAAGGCTCTCTATGGGCTAAAGCAAGCACCAAGAGCATGAAATTCAAGGATTGATAATTACTTCATGCAACAAGGATTTATGAGGTGCCCTGATGAGCATTCTTTATATGCTAAGACAAACTCACATGGAGAAGTATTGTTTGTTTGCTTGTATGTAGATGATCTGATGTTTACAGGTAACAGTCACTCTATGATCCAAGACTTCAAACTCTCAATGGAAAAGGAGTTCGAGATGACGGATCTAGGCCTAATGAAATATTTTCTAGGCATTGAGATGCAACAAGGTGAAGATGGTATTTTTATTTCCCAATCAAAGTATGCAAAGGAGATCTTAGAGAAATTTACCTTTGAAGACTGCCACCCAATTAACACACCTGTCGAGTTTGGTCTCAAATTAACCAAGGAAGGTGAAGGAAGCAAGTCAACCCAACTTATTTCAAAAGTCTCATGGGTTGTCTAAGGTATTTGACTTGCACTCGTCCTGATATTCTATTTGGAGTAGGACTTGTGAGCAGGTTTATGGAGACCCCGAGAACCTCTCATTTGAAGGCAGTATGGAGGATTCTTAGTTATATTAAAGGAACGGTTGATCATGGACTGTTCTACTCGCAGAATCACAACCTTGAATTGTTTGGTTTTAGCGATAGTGATTGGGCTGGAAGCCGTGAAGATCGAAGGAGTACAACTGGGTTCGTATTCTATCTTGGTGATGCTGCATTTACTTGGTCGTCAAAGAAGCAATCCATAGTTGCTCTTTCAACCTGTGAAGCTGAATATATAGCAGCAGCCGCTTGTGTTTGTCATGCTATATGGTTGAGGAGACTATTAGAGAGAATGACGTTAAAGCAAGAAGAAGCGACCAAGATCTACATCGATAACAAGTCGGCCATTGCTCTAGCAAAGAACCCGGTTCATCATGAGAGATCAAAGCATATTGACACTCGATTTCACTTCATAAGAGAACACGTGAAGATGAAGGAGGTGGAGTTGCATCACAAAAGTTCGAGTGATCAAGTTGCCGACATTTTCACAAAAGCATTGAAGACGGATGCCTTTCAAAAATTAAGGAAGAAGCTTGGCGTTCAAGTTCGTGGAGAAACAAGTTTAAGGGAAGAGAATGTTAGTTATTAAACTTGTTACATACATTAGTAATTATGTTATTCATGTATTCATAGATACATGCACTTATGAGATACATGTACTAGTTTGAAGAGTCATATAGTTTGGTGTTTGAAGAGTCATGTAGTTTGGTGTTTGAAGAGTCATGGAGGATGTTCCAAAAGGCCTATATAAGGAAGTGCATATGTAAGTCCAAATGAATAACTCGAAATAAAAAAGTTCATTTCCTCCTTCCAGAAAAACTATTCCCAACAGGAAGGAGGAGGTGCTCGGCACATGGGGTGGCTGAGGCCGAGGTTGGAGAGGAGGGAAGGCATGGACGGTGGAGCAGGGTGGAGAGCGGGGATCTCGTGGGGGTGTTGTTCACGGTGGTAGAGGCTGGACGAGTGTGGAGAGGCTGCTTGTGGGAGGGAGAGATAGAAACACATGCAGGGGGGAATGCCATGGCGGAGAGTTCAGGGATGCGTCGGTTGACGATGGAGCGGCGGAGCGTTGAGGCAATGGTGCTGGTGGGTGCAAACGGCGACAATGACGAGGGGGTGGAGTCGGTTCTCGTCGCAGCAAGGGAGGAGGAGGTGGCGTACAGGTAGGCACAGACCGAGGAGGGGTCTCGCGGGCAGGTGCGCTCGCGCGGCGGTGATGGCGGAGGCTGGAAGATGATGAGGGTGAGTGCGG
This sequence comes from Agave tequilana, assembly GCA_038442645.1. NCBI lineage: Eukaryota > Viridiplantae > Streptophyta > Magnoliopsida > Asparagales > Asparagaceae > Agave > Agave tequilana. The sequence continues at coordinate 123,089 of JAVJIF010007244.1, forward strand.
TAGAGATGATGGAAGGCACGGCCGTGGGGAGGGGGTGTACACACGTTGATTGCCAGAGAAGAAGAAGAAGTAGGGGAGAAGATGGGTTGGGTTGCGGTGGTGTTGCGCGCAGCGCCATGCTCGCCGAGAGGAGGAGGAGGAGGAGGAGGAGCTGTGGGCGGTGGAGCTCGGCCTGCGGAGGAGGAGGGCAGTGGAACTGGGAAGAGGGAGGAGTAGATTAGGGTTTGTGTTGCCAGGTTGAGAGATGAGGGATGAAGATGATTTTATAGGGAAATCTGATAGTTGGGCTTTGGGCCTAGGTTATGAGAAAGAGCATGCGGGGGTGAGATGATGGAATTGGGCCGGGTCTCTTGGGCCAATGAAAAAGTGAAAATAAAAAAGTAATGTTAGATAATAGGTAACGGAAAGAGAGATGGTTTGAGCTTGGGTTTAAAAAAAAATTAAGATTAAAAATAAGAATAGAATGGAGGAATAGAATTGAGCTATCTCATTACACTTAAAAAATAAAACAAAATGGTAATAATAATAATAATAATAATAATAATAATAGTGAGATTAGAATAACTACTAACAATTAATGTTAACAGTAATTAATAATTAATAGTAATATTATTAATAATAACTCATATAGAACAAAAAATAATAATTAATACCAATATATATTAAAATATGATTAATTATTATTAAACCTTGTATTTCAATATAGAGATATTACAAATAACTTCTATTTCAAAACTAATGTTTATACATCAAATTTTTTTGTTGCGCCTCCAAACTTACTTTTTTCCCTTCTTTTTTAAGTAGAAAAAATCATAACTAAAATTTTATATTTTCAAAACAATATCACGTGAAAATTAGTAGCCTTTAGCGTTGTCGTTTGTTTGCTAGAGTAAAGGAAGTTGGGAGTGTAGGAGTAAAAGGATTATAAAGAGAAGAATGATGGTAACGGAAAGTAATGTTAGATAATAGGTAACAGAAAGAGCGATGGTTTGAGTTCGGGTTTGAAAAAAAAAAGAATAAGATTAAATAAGAATAGAATGGAGGAATAGAATTGGACTATCTCAGTACACTTAAAAAATAAAACAAAATGGTAGTAATAATAATAATAATAGTGAGATTAGAATAACTACTAACAATTAATATTAACAGTAATTAATAATTAATAGTAATTATTAATAATAACTCATAAAGAACAAAAAATAATAATTAATATCAATATATATTAAAATATGATTAATTATTATTAATCCTTATATTTCAATATAGAGATATTACAAATAACTTCTATTTCAAAACTAATGTTTATACATCAAATGTTTTGCTGCGCCTCCAAACTTACTTTTTTCCCTTCTTTTTTAATTAGAAAAAATCATAACTAAAATTTTATATTTTCACTTCAATCTCACGTGAAAATTAGTAGCCTTTAGCGTTGCGTTTGTTTGCTAGAGTAAAGGAAGTTGGGAGTGTAGGAGTAAGAGGATTATAAAGAGAAGAGTTGGGGATTTTAAATTGGTATAAGAGTTAAATACTTGCTCCCAAAAAGTAAGGGGAAGTGCATTGTTTTTTTAAAATCTCAAATTTGAACCTTGAGAAGATCTCTCATAATTAATTACCTTCCAACTCTTGCAAAGCTTAGGTGCTTGAAAGAGAGAGCAAAAGTTAGAAGTCTAATTCTTAATAACTCTTGCTACCAAACAAGTTAGAGGTGTTAGTATAAGAGTTTTTAGAATAAGAGTTGAGAGGGAGTAAGGTACACGAGGCTTACTTGTGCGTAGGGGTGCCATCGGATCGGATACGGATCGGATATTACCTTTATCATATCCATATCCGCACCCAACCTTCGGATACGGATACGGATACGGATATTGGCGGATGTGAAAAAATGATATCCATATCCGCCAAAATCGGATATCAGATATAAATCGGATATTAGCGGATCGGATGCGGATACTAATCGGATATGTTAAAAATGGATATGGTTAAAAATAAATTAAACAGAAATACTTATATTACTTTTATCTCATCTACTATAATATTAAATGCGATACATACTATGATATTATTGTGTACATATCAATACATTCATCGTATTCATTGTCATTTGACTTCTATAACAATAGATTACACGTCCTCCGGTGCTAAATGCCGATTCGGATGCCATGGTTGATGTCGAAATACTCAAAATATCATGTGGTGCTCTTACAAGAATCGAATACTTTTTCACTATTACTTTTTCACCAACTCAAAATATCAAAATTTAATACCTTATTCCATTGAAGAATAGTCTTCTCCATACCGATATCATTATGAAGCACGCAACATTCAGATATCGGATCGGATACGAATAAGATATTACTTTTACCATATCCGTATCCGCACCTACCTTTCGGATACGGATACGGATACAAATATTGACGGATGTGAAAAAATGATATCCGTATCCGGATTAGAGGCGAATTCGGATCCGGATATCCGCGGATAATCCGTATCCGGTGGCACCCCTACTTGTGCGTCAATTTTGAGTTGGTGTGAGAATTAAGCGCTTGCCCTCTAAAAGTAAGATGCAACGTGCATATTTTTTTTTCAAAAATCTCAAATATGTCATTGGAAAGACCAATCATGATTACATTCTAACTCTTGACAAATTATGGATTTTGGGAATGAATCAAATTAAGGCAATCAAACACTGTTTTTTGTGTTTGTGAATCTAACATTTCTTACTTAAAGAGCAAGGAAAAAATATGGAGAAACTATATGGGTTCTTCTTTTGGTTTTCTTTTCTTCTTCTCAAAACGAAAACAAATTTCATAATATCATTTTTGTTTTGTTTTGTTTTGTTTTGTTTTTGTTTTTTTATTGGTTTATTGAACAATGTATTTCTTCAGAAACACACAGATAATATTTCAACAAAGGAAACACACACACCAAAAGAAATTAAAAAAAGGGAAAAAAAAGTATTACAGAATAATAAAAAAAAGACATAAAATGGAGCAACAACCCTCTTTAGCACGTGCACACGTGCACAAAATCCCCGCGCTAGGAAAGCATATAAAAAGCGAGACTGCGACTGCTCTTCTGTGCGCGGTTGCTTCCCTTCGTCATCTTCGGAAAATTCGAATTCCACGGCTCAAGTTATGTCAAAAAAAAAAAAAAAATGTCAAAAAAACTGTCTCCTTCTCTCTCTTTTCTCTCTTCTTCTCTATTGCTCTCGTCTCTATCCTCTCGCGTCTCAAAGGTACACTTGCTTTGCTCCCTTTCCTCTGTGCTCACATTCTGTTTGTTAAAATTCCCCTTAGGACCCATTGTCCAATTTTCTCAAAAAGTTTCCTACTTGTGATCTCAGAAGCTCTTTTGTGCTGGATTTTGTTGGGTCATCTCGTGAAAGGCAGGGAATTCTCGGCTTGTTCATCACAAACGCTACATGTCTTCACTGGGCAACAACAGAGCAGAGCCATCAAAATCTTCCGACTCCCATGAGGATCGGCATAAGAACAAGAGGATAAATTCACTTCACTTGCCCATTGAAGCCCATTGGCACCTGCCCGAGTTCGAGAAGAAGAAGAAGTTCTCGCTGTCCAAGATGAGCTTTCGCTCTGTGCAGGAATCACTGAAAGGGATTCGTAGGAACGATGCATTCAGTAATATATTTCAGGCTGTTCGTGACCCAAAAGATGAACATGCAGTGAAGTCTTTGAGAGAGTTGCTTTTATCGAGTGGGCAGCTCCCAGAGAAGTATGATGATTACCATACACTTTTGCGGTATGAACTTTCATGACTGTTGGTTTTGTTACTTACAAGTATCCCCTCATATTGTTAAAGTAGGTCCTATTATCAAGATCTTCTATTTTTATAATTGATTCATTCACGAATTTGGCACCTTTCACGCAAAAATTTGATCAATTATTACATGGACCCCCCCTCAATTTAGGATTAGCATTCCCATTTTCATGCGAAAATGCATGGGTGATGTTTTTTGAGTTTCTTTATGTCATTTATTGAGTTTAATAGATGCTAAACTAGAGTGCATAGTGCTTATTGAATTCCGTTTTCTCTCTTCTTTCAGTTTCCTTCGGATGAGAAATTTTGATGTGACGAAGGCAAAACAAATGTTTCTAAACATGGTGAAGTGGCGTGAAGAAATGTCTGTTGATGCAATTGCTAAGGTGATATATGCATCTTTACATGCTTTCATTTTGTTGTTGCATTTTGTTATCACTGTGCTGGAGGATTGTAAATCTTTCAGTTCTTCTTTTTCTATAATATGTTGAAAGATAAGGAGTCAGAATAATTTTGAACTAAATTATGTTTAAGATGTTTTGAGAAATCATTTCCGAGAGGAAATTATCAAACATATCAAACCAACATATAATACCTTAAGCTTCTCAGCATTGTTTCCAAATTCCTTGGCATTCATAGAAAGATAATGACAACTAGATGAAATCAATTTAAAATACGATGTTGATGTTTCATTTAGCCTTTTTCTTTGCCTTCTTTTTATTTCTGTTGCTATTTATTGTCAAAACAGTTACTTAATCACCGCTTGATTGAAAATAGAATTTCGATTTTTGAGGTTGAAGCCTAGAAGGATGCAAATTCATACAGTTCTGTTATAATTTGCAAACTGGACAGTGAGAGAACTTCAACATCATATTTTAGCTGACAACCTTATGTCTGCTTCACATTGCCTTGTGTATCTTTGAGTTTAGACCCATTATAAGTTGTCAGACTAAGATATTATTTGTGCACAGTTAGGAACCATGTAAACTATTTAATCAACATTAAGAATTTGTTTTGAATGTTGAACCTTGTTCAATGTGCATAAGGAAGTATGTTGGGGTAGAATTTCTCATATTCTGACCTATTCCAAAAAATAAAAATAAAATAAAAAGATTAATGTCGTGGATCCATAATTGCTAAGTGAATTAAAATCAGAAAATATAGCTAAATGCTTAATTGTGCATGGTATTATTTTTAAATATTTAGTGCTAGTGAATTGAGCCACTGGATTATAATAGAAGCAAGTAGCAAAATTCATTTTGACCCTTCAAAAATAAAGTTTAATGATGCACTAATGAATTAAGTCAGTCCACTATACTAAGCAAAAGCAAAGATTAAGGTTCAAAAGTAATAACTACTTCTGGTGAATTAAAAACATAAAATATAGCTAAATGCTTAATTGTGCATGGTCTTATTATTAAATATTTAGTGCTAGTGAATTGAGCCACTGAATTGTAGTAGGAGCAAGTAGCAAAATTCATTTTGACCCTTAAAAATAAAGTTTAATGATGCACTACTGAATTTAGTCAGTCCACTATACTGAGCAAAAGCAAAGATTATGGTTCAAAAAGATCCGTTGCAAACTTGATCTTTCACACAACTGCAAACAGCAATGATTACAAGGGAGAAAAAATCAAAACACAAAATAAAATTTTAAAAGTATTAGGAAATTAATGCCTCTCTTGGCTTGGTTCCTAAGCCAACGATTTTTCATGTAAAATAACCTAATACCCTCTATTATAAGAAAGGATTAGGAGTTTATTTAAGTTCTAATTCTAATGAGATTACCATTGAAATAAGATTTGAATTTAAATAACTTCAAATAATCTAAATCTCTGAAAATATGCAGTCACCACTTCAATATCTGGACATGATGCTTTCAGTTCTAATCCAATTTCAGTTTCTGATACCTCCTCTCCATTTGAACAAATCCTGCAGAAGTTGAATGCTTTTGCTAGTATCTCCTCCCAACCTACTGCAATCAAGACACATATAAGTAATCTAGCTCTTAGGAAAACTCAGCTACCATCCTCCTTCTAGGTCATCGACTCAGGAGCCAACTCTCACATGTTTGGTATAAATTCTCTCTTTCATAATCGTTGTCCTATAAAACATAATATTATCTTGGCTGATGAGTCTACTCGTCATGTGATTAAAAATGTGCCATTCACCCTACCCAATCACTGTATTTATTTGATTCGTTATATGTGCCTGATCTTTCTTTTAATTTGTTATATGTGAGCCAATTAATTAAATCACTTTAATGTTTTGTAACTTTTTCTCACCTCAGGACAAAGAATGTGATTGATTTAAGACATGAAAAAGATGAGTTATACTACTTAGATACACCTGAAATGGCTCTCACTTTAGTTTTTACTTCTTTGTTGCAGTGGCATCAGCTTTTGGGTCATTCGTCTTTGGAGAAGCTGTGTCAAGTTGTTCTCAGTTTGATTTTTATTTCTGTTTTAAAATGTGAGGCTTGTTAGTTGGGCAAGCATCTCTGTAGTTCTTTTCCTTTCATGTTGAGAGTCGTCGGTTGCAGTTATTTGAATTGTTCATACTATATTTGGATCCATTTAGAGTCAAAAGTCCGAAAGGATTTCAATATTTTGTTATCTTCGTTGATGATTATTCTAAAATGACTTGGCTATATTTAATGAAAGAATGATCTGAGTTCCCTAACCACCGTCATTATATCTATCTATCTACACAACTTGTGTGTATACACACACATACACACACATATAGAGAGAGACTTGGTGTCATTCCAGAAGGATTCAAAGCTGAATCCTTCTCACTCAAATACAATCCTATGATATCCGAATGCAAGATCCACTCTGTTAAAGTTGATCTACATTATTTCAAGTAACTAAAAATTAAAAATCATGTATTATGAATACTTTTTTCCCATTCATCAAGTAGGCGCAAAATGAACGGCCAAAATAGCGAGTTAGTTATTTTAATAATGTAGAATAACTAAAATCTAATAAAAATTGGTATGTGAGGATTTTTATATGTTTAGATCATATTAAAATGGTCGGATCGAGAATTTGTATGTCTAAATATGTAGATCTAAGTAATATGTTATTTCGGCCGTCCATTTTGCGCCTACTTGATGATGAGCAAAAAGTATTCAAAATACATGATTTTTAATTTTTAGATACTTGAAATAATATAGATCAACCTTAACGGAGTAGATCTTGCATTCGGATGTCGTAGGGTTATATTTGAGTGGGAAGGATGAGAAACTCTCTCACACGAAGACCGTGAGAAAATCATATAGGAGCGATCATGTGGATGATCTGAACATCTTCTTAATCTACATATTTTATTTAAGGTACGATAAAAAATCACGCGATTCCGAGTTTTTTTACCCATGCAACAAATGGTTATAAAATAGACGTTAGATTCGCCATAGAATAAAGATGTCAGTTGATGCATAGGTAAAAAAGCTCAGAATCGTGTGATTTTTTATTGATAGCCAACTAGAGTATGTAGATCAAGATGAACGGTCGGATCATCTACGAAATTGCTTCTGTATGATTTTTTCATGAAGTTTATTTTGAGAAAGTTCATCACTAGAAGATTTTCATGTGTGTGTGTGTGTTTTATCCTTTTGATTGGCATGATACCTGATCACGTTATTGGAAAGGTTCGAAATATTTTTAAGGCGTGCAGTGTGCCACAGTCTCTGAAGTTATAATGTGCCATTTAGTGTTTAGCACAAGTCCCACTGAGTTCTCAATATTACCAAGTGTGTGATATGATTTGTCTGTTTAACTGATATGAAGTGTATTGTTATTTGAAACTTCTGTAAATAATAAATATCCAGAATTATTTGAGCAGTTATGTTATGCAGGATTTCATATTCGAGGAGTATGACGCAGTTAAGAAATGCTATCCGCATGGATTTCATGGAGTTGATAAATATGGAAGGCCGCTATACATTGAAAGGATAGGGATGGTTGATCTCAACACTCTACTGAATGTATCCACAATTGACCGCTATGTTAAATATCATATCTCTGAACAGGAGAAAACATCAAATTTGAGATTTCGGCATGCTCGCTTTCAGCTAAGAGGCATATAGCCTCCATAACGACTATTCTTGATGTCAAAGGAGTGGTGAGTAATGATATTGTATTAAATAATTTTTATGCTAATTTGATTTTTCTCCCTTTCTTCTTTGGCTACAGAAAGAAGTGAATTGATTTTCAAGAGTTTTTCACAATATACTGTTAATATATTGTACTCTGTCTTTTTCTGTTTTCAATAGCCAATAGGTGCCCCCACTGGGTAGCTAGAGTGCAACTCTTGTTTAAGTAGGTCTAGGATCATCCCAAACTCAAGCTGATCTTAAAGATCCTCAACCGCAACCTAGTTGAACCTCGGCTCATGTTGAGATTGGCTTGGGCTCTGTTAGGTCAGATTAATTGGGTTGCACTTATGCAGAAGTAGTCATAACTAACCAGTGATTATGCATATTTTGCTTCTGCATTTTTCTTTTTAGAGGAGACTGGAGCCAAAATTTTGATGCCAAAAAATTGGGGGTTAGCTGCCCCAGGGGGGGGTGGATGGTCACATACATGCATGTCTGTGATTTCTCAAATAATAATTATGCGACAGATCCATTCCTCTTTGTAAGTTCCTGACTAATTTTTCTTCCACCACTCACAACTATATCTTAATTTTGAAGATTTGAAATCTGTGATGAATTCTATGTTATGGCACGAATCTCTTGGTTCACGCACTTGTGTGTATGTAATTTTTTTTGTGATAAATTTAAATTCCTTGATGTAGGGTGCCAATAGTTTCGCGAAGCCTGCTAGAGAGTTATTTTTGGAAATTCAGAAGATTGATAGCAATTACTATCCTGAGGTACGCTGTTTGCTATTTTGAATATTCTTATCTGATTAATGCAGGATTGACTGACACATTACTTTGTTAATTATTAGCTTCATCTTGTGATGTTGAAGCAACATTTGGAATAAATTTAGTTGGTTACATTCATAAATAATATGTGCTATGGTATGTAGGTATTTCTTCTATATTAGATTTTTAAATCGTCAAGGTAACCTATTGCACTACACTTCTAATCTAATAATTCTTTCCGGCCTTTTCTTCAAATTTTGCATTATGCAGATGCATTTTGTTTCAGCTATTAATATCAAACACCATTCAACTTGCACAGAAAATATATATGCTTGGAAATAAGCCCTCAAAGCATGCATGTCTTTTTTTTTTTAAAGCAACATTTGGAATAAACTTAATTTCTTACATTCATATATTATCCTATGTGGTTATTATAGTAGATTCTTAAAGCGTTAAGGTAACGTATTGCACTGCACTTTTAATAATTCTTTTGTACCTTTTTCTTCAAACTTTTCATTCATGCATGTGCATTTTGTTTCAGCTATTGATATCAATCATCATATTCAACTTGCACTGAAAATATATGCATGGAAATAAGCCCTTAAAGCATGGATGTCAAACATCATATTTTGATATACCCCCTAGAAATATTTAATATTTTATGTAAACCCTCGAAATAATTCAATTATTTCAAATACCCCTTTAAGTCTCAGAAATACCCTAATTCCTGCTCATTTTTACTACTCTTGTTCTAACAGTCTTTTATTTGGACCATAGTTAGCAAAACTTCTTTTAAAACTCTGTTTTTCACCTGTAAATAATGCATTTGTACATCTCTATGTTTAAAACTCCAATTTAAAAGAAAGATAAGTCATAAATGTGGTTTTTTTTATAAAATCTTTTTAAATCCATTTAAAACACATTTTGATGATTTTTTTGAAAAGAAATATTTTAATATCACCTGTGGTAAATTTTTAATATTACTTTTCTTTTGAAATATTTTTAACCTTCCACGTGATTTAATCATAATTTTTTGTTAGTACACCTATTTTGTCATCAAGCAATCTTAAATAAGCTAAAGACTTGTATGGCAGTGAGAAACGTAAATAAGAAGCATTATTGGCAATACAATGGATGGGCTATGCCACAAGCGCACTTTCCTTTTTTGACGGAAATCGGTAAGTCTAGATCTAGGGGTGTCAATTTGAACTTGACCCGGAATTACCGTGTCTAGGTTTAGCCTATACAGGTTTGGGTCATAATCAGGTCGACCCCCCTGATCTTGTTGTTCTTGGTTTTAGCTTAACCCAATTGCGACCCGTTTAATTAAATAGCATGTATATATGTTTTTTGATTTTTTTTCCCGAAAACCCTTTTCTTTTCAATATCATTTCACAGACAGCCATCTCCTCTTTCAAACTTCAACCAAAACCCTAGAATACTAGCTCCATAGAATCGCTGGCAGAATCGTCGCCTCCCTAGCCGGCCGAAGTCGTCGCCTCCCTAGCCGGCCGAAGTCACTCCCTCTCTCGTTCCTTCTCTCCTTTAGTTGGCGCCCTCGAAGTTGATCTCGTGACCTCGTTGCAGACTAAACGGGTCAGTCGATCTCAAAGACCTCAATGATCTCAATCACGGCTCCAGAAATGGGTCAGTCGTACCTGTTTAATTGCGGGTCGGGTTCGAGTTTCTAATACTGACCCGTCTGGGTCAGTACATACGGTCGACCCTATATGACCCGGCCTGATTAGACCCGACCCAATTGCCAGCGCTATCTAGATCATCATGCTCTTGAAGGAGGTTCATCAATCAGTGAAGTAGGTGGGGAGGCACCTGCTCATATTCTCGATCATAAACTTGATGGATGTGCAGAGTGCTACTGAGTGGAGGTGATATATCTCTTGTAACAATAGGAGTAAGCTTTGGTGGACTACCATCCTTCACATTTTCTAGTAGAATGTCAGGGAAGATGACTTCAGCATCATTAAGATCATTATCACATCAAAATCATCTAATGTAGAAACATTAGTATCAACAAGTTCACTCTCATCAAAAAGAAGACAACAGATGTATGCTGATAGAAAGTGATGATGTGGAGAAGGACTAAAACATTTATATCCCTTTTATGTCCAAGAATATTCAAGAAAGATACACTAGATAACTCAAGGACCAAGCCTCAGTCCCGGGATTTAGTTGATGGGTAAAGTAAGTGCAATGAAACATGCGAGGTAGGAGATTGAACAAAGAGGCATTGTGAAAGAGAACTTTACAATGGGATCATAGCTTATTTCATTTCTATATTTTCTTTACAAAGGGAACAAAGAGGCATCTATCATTTCTATGTTTACTTCATTTTTCTTCAATATTTTCTTTATTTATTTACCACTCAATACTAATCGATCATAGCTTCTAGACTTCTACACCGTAAAAGCAATGACAGGAATCACCACTCGTTAATATTTTAGAGCACTTTAAAGCTTTCACATTGTCTATGAGAACCTTAAGTCATTCTCTCTTGGATTCCTCTAATGTATGTTTTGGGTTTTTTTTTTTTTTTTGGTAGGGGTGGGGGTGGGGGGGGGGGGGGGGGGGGGGGGATGTTTCGGGCATATAACTGTTAACCCTTCTCTACTTGCTCACTGGAATCTTGTGTCAGCAAATAGCAGCAACACTAAGCTGCTTAAAATATTGCTTCCATGCATGTCTTCACTTTTTAAAAGAACTTGATTCAAACTTTTTTTTTACTGTGTATCCCTGTCATGTTAAGGGAAAAATCATACAAGGTGTCCATTTTTTCCTTGTAATTTAATCAATGTGCATGGAGGTATTATGATTACTGATTAAAAGGATTTTTTGATGATTTTGTTGAGAAGTCTCTCATTTGTTTAGTGGTTGTATATTGTATATCATGCATTTACATGCATGTTATAACATGAACTTGTTTTCTTGGTCAACTGTAGACACTACATAAACTATATATTATAAACGCTGGACCTGGATTTAGAGTCCTTTGGAAAGCACTAAATACTTTCATGGAGGCACGGACATTATCAAAAATACAGGTGACAGCTCTTCCTTTCTCATGTCATTCTTTTAGTGGACAGGAGACAATATCTATTCATTCTTTGGACAGTGCATTTAACTTCCTTAATTTAATTGGGAAAGTTCACGTTCAGGTGCTCGGGGACAAGTACCAGAGTAAACTACTTGAAGTTGTAGATCCAAGGTGCATAATCAAGTACTAACCTTTTGAGGGGAAAAAATAGTTCATTTGATTCATTGAAACTCGTGTACTTCTACAGTAATTTGCCAGAATTTTTAGGTGGAACTTGCACATGTTCTGATCAAGGAGGCTGCCTGTTGAAAGATAAGGGACCGTGGACCAATCCAGAAATCGGTAGAATCTTACAGGTAAGATGTTGTGCATCAGCGCATAATTTCAGTCCGTGTATGGGATCATACCATGTTAAAACTTTCCAATGTAATTTTTCTCTGATTCCAGGAAGTTTTTATTAAAGGTCAGAGGTTTGCTGAAGAACCTAACAGTATTGTGGCTGTTGAAGAATCAACAAAGCCTCAGATTGTAATATCCTTAGTCTTCTAGAGAATTCCTCTTAGAGTCTCTTTGTAGAAGTTTTTCGTAGATCATTTTGCCAAAAAGTAGTTCTATTTTTTTTTTTTTTTTTTTTTTAAATCTTCCAGCCGGCATCTTTTTTTGCACAGGAAGGTTCTAATAAACAGAAGCCACATATTGGCTCTATTGGCAGACGTGTGTCATTACAAGATGCTATGATATCAGATATGGTAATCATGCATTGTGAAGTAATTCTTTTAGACACATTTAAATGCTGTGTAAAGAATGACACGCCCATACCCATGCAGAATGATAATGGATTACAGCAAAATGAACAAACAAGCTATGTTGCTGACAACATGGTCCAGAAAATTCTAGCACTTGAAGGTTGTCTTCTGGACACCAAGGAGGTGGGTTAGAAAGTCAGGTACATCTCAACCATGTGAAGATATTTTTGTTGAATTAGTTGATAATCATTTTTTTCATCTCAGCTCTTGCAAAGACTTGTATCTAAGCAGAAAGAGCTAGAAGAGCATGTAGAGCAGCTAAAGAAACTTTCCCTGGTAAGAACATCTTAACTTATTTCATGAATTGTGTTATCTGATATACTTTTTTAATCTTATGTTCCTATGATCATTTGATTCACAGGACTAACAGTGAAATACGATAATGTCATGGTGCAAAGGCAATGGAAGTAGGGGTTTCATCACAATGTAAAGTCAGCTGATACTTGTAACTTATCTTGCAAAGATTATTTGACTAGTTTATGTGAATATCCACCTTATTTATTTAACAAAATGGTGTATCAGAATAATTTAGCTTCTGAATAAAATTTGTTCATACTTCATATGAAGCAGAAGAAATTGTTTGCCTCACATGACTCCTGATTGCAGTTCAACAGACTGTTTGATCTCATGAATCTAATTTTTTGCTTTTATTGTTATTAGTTCAAAGAAGTATTTTTTTTTTTTCCTTTTTCCTTTTTTTTTGGGAATTTCCCCCATTCTTTTGGTGGGAACTGTCCTCAAAACTATGTGAATAGTGTTGTGAGGCATGCTTCTGTATTTTTTTTGTCAAATCTCCTTTGTAATATGAACTACTCTAGACATCTGGAGTATGATATATGATATTAATAAAAATATCATTTTGTTAATATACACCATCTCCAACTATTCCTATTTGAAAATTAGCAGACTATTTCAAAGTTTCATTCTCGTCTGAACAGTCAATTTAATTTGGCTGTGTGGAACTTGGGGCCAAAAATAGGTTCCTTCTTTGTTCCCCCAAAACTTCCTTAGGAGTATAGTTTACAGGACGGGACATGGAAACGGGATACAAATACGAGATATGCAGCACTTGAAACATTAGGGGAACATGTATACATGTGCATTGATTCTTTATTTCTGCAATCAACTTACTTTATTATTAGTTTTCCCTACATTTCTACAATAATAAATTTTGTTCACCTATTTGTCTCTGCAATGGGTCGATTTGTCATAACAAATTGGTATCAGAGCCTGATTGTGGCCCAACCAGGAGTTTGGGTCCGATTTTTGTAAGTCATGGGTGTTTGATTCCGTCAGTTGGCTCATGTGTCGTTGAATTATCCATGTAATTCCCATTTTCAATCTAGATGTTGGACTTGGCCCTTTTGCCCCATGTGTTAGGAATTTGTTGGCCATATAATTCTCGTGAGTATCACAGATGAAGGGAGAGATTGTTAAGTCATGTGTGATATGAATGGTCACATATCAAATAATTGAGTAAAAAGTGAAATACATAAACATGAAGTTGGACCTCTACTTATCAGCTTAAGTTTTTGTGTCAGATAAGATCTTAACACATATTTGTGCCTTTACATATTTGTGTTCCCAACGAGCTGGTTTGTCATAACAATGTGGATGCCTGGAATGTTCTTCGTGCATATGGTGTACTGATTCGCATGACAATCTGGAATGTTAAATCTATCGTTGACAGGCTAAACCATGCAAGGTATATATGAGAATTTCTGAACCTGATGCATTACAGGACTAGTCTCACAACTGGACTTTATCCAAACTTGCGAGAATTGCAGCTCTTCTCTGTACATAATATTTTCCCATATATACTTGCTACAGTGCAACCTGGTGCTAGAAATGGTTCTCATTGTGTGCCACAAAATATTCAGACCTTTTCTGTATGAAGTAAAAGTTTTTTTTTTATAGAATATGAGGTTTTGGATAATTATCAATGGCTGAACCTATAGAAGGTCTAGGTTTCTTCTCTTCTCAGGAAAAGAGAAAAAAAAACATTGTAGGTTTCTTCTGCTTTTCCTGTAGATTCCCATTTGTGCTGACCGTCCTCACTGTGAAAGGGAATTGTCTATTTTAAGTTTCAGGAGTATATATATGCTATGTTGCACGGACACGGCAACATCGAAATGAACACGACATGCAGATACGTGACGAATTCTTAAAAACACACATGACAGCTGTGTCCGACACATGTGACGGACACGTTTCAGTCACAACACGGCTCCATAATAAGAGTGTCTGTGCTACATAATATATGCTCAACGAGTTGAAACAAAAACGGATGTATACGCAATTGCCCACTAAGATCCAGCTGATTACAGAAAGCTTCAGTTTCAGTCATAAGCACAATAGATGGCAGAATTCTGTTTCTCAAATGACTGAAATATTAGAAGGAAAACTATTTCTTCCTTCATATTCCCGCATTTGTAGTATTCAAACACAGATTAAATGGTTCCTTTGGTGTGATGTGCTTTGAGTACAGAAACCATTTAAGCTTGGGATAACAACCCATTTACTCCCTGGATCCATGTATAAATTTTAGATGACAAGTCAGTATTACATTCTTTATAACTAATCGTGCTTATCTTTCTGGCATGTTGTGATTCTGTTCGGACCTAATACTGTTCTTAACTTCTGTCAGCAATATACTATTTGTGTTTCTTCAGATACGTTACTTGGTTAACAACTAATTGGAACCTTGATTTCAGTTAAAATAGTAGAAGTTGTTTCCTCGTTTTAGCCTAATTTAATTTTGAAACCAATACTTG
Organism: Agave tequilana; assembly: GCA_038442645.1. Taxonomy (NCBI): domain Eukaryota; kingdom Viridiplantae; phylum Streptophyta; class Magnoliopsida; order Asparagales; family Asparagaceae; genus Agave; species Agave tequilana. The sequence goes on from JAVJIF010007244.1 coordinate 138,370, forward strand.
TTCCCCCTCAGCTTGCATCATATCTTTCAGATCTTATATATGATTTAGAAAGTAACCTAGTTTATTTACAGATTGAATACTGTTCTAAGGTCACCATTTACTGTCAGTTTCAGCTTCAAAGAGAAAATATATAGATATCAGTTAATATTGTGGTATATAATGTTCTTTCCTCCAGCTTGTGATCTCAAATGCTGCAAACGTTTCTTTTCATATTTCCACTTGTTCATATGTGTGCACGCGCGTGTTTTGAAATTTATCCATAATATCTGACAAGTATCCATGTATCTGATTCCTAGCTAGAGAACAACCCAATCATTGAGAAATTTCATGTTGCACCTATTCAACTTTTACATATGCTTCTTTTTCTTCAGCATTGGATGAGCACAGTATGACATATGCATCTACTGACATAGCATCATCATACAATGTGGAGATATGTTTACCTTTTCTTACACTTAAAAACAGCTTTTATGTTCTTTCCTGATCTCTTGATATCCCTTCACAATGGCCAATTCCTGTACCAACCGGCCCAAGCCGAGACGAGCCCGCTGATCCCCAGCGTCACCGCGTGGTTGCACACCGGATTCGGCTCAATATCCGCCAGAGCTATCGTCAAATCAGCAACATTCGCCGCCACTGCCATCAGCCTCATTATCCGGTCGCCCCTGATCTTCGTCAGTCTCTCCTTCTCGCCCTCCTCGTCCTTCACCCTCCTCTGCTCTGCCAATCCCTGTCTGATCGCGATGAAGTCCAGTATGATGAAGAAGACGTAGCCCAGAGCCTCGCCGAATGCAGATACGAAGCTCATCCTTCGGGCCAATTTCTCTTCCAACACTCCAATCCTTGCCAGCCAGAGGAAATGATCAAAGAAGAAGTACACCATCTCTCCTGCATTGGCAAACACTGCGAGAAAGCGGATCAGCGGGGTTGGGCCTGGGCCTCGGCGCAGGGCATTGAAGCCGGTGAGGAACCGGCCTGTTCTGAAGGCCTTGCGGCTGAGCCCGGAGGCCACCTCCCACTGCTTGGCCCTTCGGGCTGCATCGGGGTGAGATGTTTCGATGCGCCAGTGGGCGAGCTTGGAGACATACTGGAAGGTCTTGACGAGCTTGTCGATGCCATCTCTCTTCGCGAGGAAGATGACCAGCTTGTCGACGGTGTCGTTGCTCATGGCTGCAGAGCAATGGAGATGGATGGAGTTGGAGAGAGTTGTGTGTGTGTGTGTGGCAATAGAGTTTTGGTTTGTTTGGATAATGGGCTTTGAGTTCATGGGATGGTGTGGTTGTTGCTGAGAGTTGAGGAGAGGCTGAGTTTGAGTTCAGGAAAAAAAAAATTGGAAAAACTGTGTACATTGTGATAAGGCTGATATCAGACAGTGGGATTGGTTCTTGTTTGTATTTGAATTTGTTGTGACAGTTGAAAATTTTATGTTTCTGGCTGCAGTCATCTGTGGGGTTGGGCATTGGCATTTTCTGAAGGACTCTTGAAGGACTATTAAGTGGCAAACTAGTTGGGTTGGAAAATGAGAGGTCTCAGATTCAAGAAAAACTCTCTGAAGAATAACCAACTCAGATCAAACACTTATCTTTATTCTTATATATATTTTTTAAAGTATAGAGAGTAGAGTTCTATCTTTGTTTACAGAAAATGAGGTCCAAGTTCGTTATTTGCTTCATATGGACCAATTGTTTTACATGATTAACAAAAAAAAAAAAAACAATAATAACAAATTCATAATATTACTTTGTTACTGTTAAAAAGTTTTTATACTGGGCTGGTACTCTTCACTTTTTTGCTGCAAAATGATTGAAAAATAGCAGCAATTCCCCCTTGTGAGAGAAAACCTTGGACTACTCTTTCGATTAAATGAAATTTTAGAAAGAAAAATTATAAGTGGTCCGAGACTCCGAGCTCAGTTTGGATATTTCTTTTTCGTTCGTCTTCTTACTATGGGATGTTTGTTTGACATGAAAGTGGACGAAAACTGAGTTTTTTTTTTGCTGTGATATTGGAAACCCGTGTGTAAGAATTAAAATAAACTTAATGCGGATTAACAGCCATGAATTTAGAATCAATCATCTCAAGAATTGAAAACATAATCCAAAACACATATACTTAAATTCCCATACCTGAAGCCATTGATGACTGAGGAAGATGAATGGATGAAGACCTTGATCCTTTCTTGAATCCTGCAATAGCTTTAATCTGCAATGATCCTCTTCTCTCTGTCCTTCTCTTATCACAAACCCTAATTTCTCAAAAATGATGGAGTCCTCAAAACAAGGGAGGGAGTTTGTGTTCATTCACAGGATGAGAGAAGTGGGTCTCATTTGCAAGTAATCACCCATGATAAAACCACCCATCATAGTTCCTTCATACCCCAGATGATTATTAAAACTTTACACAAATGTCACTTTAATATGGGCATCTATTATATCAGTTAACTTTAATTAGGAATCCAATGTTAATTAACCAAGGTTATTGGGCCACCTTAATGTGAGATTGACATTCTCCCACTTGGACCATTAACCGATTAGGTTAAAACTTTAGAAAACAAATAAAAGAAAAGACTCATTTTTCAAAATATTTTGACTCCATTGGATTCCATACTGAAAAACTTTGACACGTGATCACGAATTTTAAAAAACAACAACTGATAAGCCCAAATATGAAATACTGTAATACTGCAATTAGCTTGGACCACCAATGCGAGTCATAGCGGTTATACAACATCCATGTCATACTACCTTCTATGTACCACAACATTGATAACCCTTACTAATTGAGTCCATAACCAAAATGACCCCTGTAATTGTCTTGTAAAGACATTTCCTGTTTAACAAACATCCATACATAATATGTGGACACATAATTGGATAACACGAAATACAAAAACAAACTTTCATTGCGCAATAATGTCAATTATACAAGTACCAAACCATACATTTACAGATTGCTCAAAAGACTCATTCTAACAACATGTTCCTTAAATGTCTTTGGAGGCAATCCCTTGGTCATTGGATCAGCAACCATTAAAGTGGTACTTATACTTTCAATTGACACCTTCTGTTTCTGAACTCTTTCTCTAACCACCAAGTACTTAAGTTTCATGTGTCTGGAACCATTAGAGTACTTTCCATTCTTAGAGAAGAAAACGGCTGCTGTATTGTCACAATATATCTTCAGCGGCCTGGCAATAGAATCAACTACACCAAGTGCTGAGATAAAATTCCTTAACCATAATGCATGATTTGTGGCCTCAAAACAAGCATGAACTCAGCCTCCATCGTGGATGAAGCAGTGATAGACTGCTTTACACTCTTCCACGAGATTGCCCCACCTGCTAGCAAGAAAATGAAACCTGAAGTAGACTTCCTGCTATCTGGGCAACCAGCAAAATCTGAGTCCGAATAGCCGATCACCTCCAACTGATCTGATCTCCTATATGTGAGCATATGGTCCTTCGTCCCTTGAAGATACCGCATAACCTTCTTAGCTAATTTCCAGTGCTCCATTCCTGGATTGCTCTGGTATCTTCCCAGCATCCCTACAGCAAAACTGATATCTGGCCTGGTACAAGTATGTGCATACATCAAGCTCCCAACAGCTGATGCATACGGAACTTTCTGCATTTGATCCTTTTCTAAGTCATTTCTGGGACACTGGCTTTTACTTAATGTGTCACCCTTCTGAATGGGTGCAGGACTGACTGAACACAACTCCATATGAAATCTTTCCAAGACTCGATTGATATAACCTTTCTGAGACAGTCCTAGCAATCCTCGAGATCTATCCCTGAAGATCTCTATGCCAATGACATAAGCTGCCTCACCCATATCAATCATCTGAAAGTTCTTGGTAAGATAACCTTTAGTTTCATACAGCAAACCAATATCACTACTGGCTAACAAGATATCATCCACATACAGAACCAAAAATATAAACTTGCTCCCACTGATCTTTAGATATATACACTGATCAACAGTGTTTTCTGTAAATCCAAAAGAGGTAATGGTATCATTAAACTTTATATACCATTGCCTGGAAGCTTGTTTAAGTCCGTATATGGATTTCTTTAATTTGCAAGCCAAGTGTTCTTTTCCTTTCTTTGCGAACCCTTCAGGTTGCTCCATGTAAATTTCCTCATCCAAATCTCCATTTAGAAAAGCAGTTTTCACATCCATTTGATGTAACTCCAAATCATAATGAGCTACAAGTGCCATAATGATTCTAAGAGAGTCCTTCTTTGATACTGGAGAGAAGGTTTCTCTATAATTAATGCCTTCCTTCTGAGTGAAACCTTTAGCCACAAGTCTGGCCTTATATCGTTCGACATTGCCTTTAGAGTCGCGCTTGGTCTTAAAGACCCATTTACACCCGACTTTCTTACAGTGATCAGGCAATTCGACGAGATCCCAGACTTTATTTTGGTCCATAGATTTCAACTCATCATTCATAGCATCAACCCATTTACTAGAATCATTGCATTTTATGGCTTGTGAAAATGAAACTGGATCTTTATTTATCCCAATATCATAATCAGATTCCTGTAGATACACCACATAATCATCTGAAATGGCAGATCTTCTTTCCCTTTGAGATCTTCTCAAAGCTGCCGATTGTGGTGGTTCTACTACATTTTCAATGGCAATATCCTCATGGAGTGGTGAACCAATATCATTATGTTGTTCTGGTATCTCAGCTTGATGATCAAGCTGAGGGACAACAATTTCTCTTGAAGGAAAGGTAATTGGGATATTTACCCTTATCACTTCAAGATCTACCTTTCTTGGTTCATCACTCCCACTAATTTCGCCATTTTCAAGGAATCTGGTATTACCAGTTTCAACTATTCTTGTACTATGGTTAGGACAATAAAATTTGTACCCCTTAGACTTATCTAGATAACCAATGAAATACCCAGATATTGTCCTTGAGTCTAATTTCTTTTCTTGTGGATTATATATTCTAGCCTCTGCTGGACAACCCCAAACATGTAAATGTCTTGAACTGGGTTTTCTACCAGTCCACAACTCGAAAGGAGTTGTTGGGACTGCCTTACTAGGAACCCTATTCAAGATATACATAGCAGTCTTTAAGGCTTCATTCCACAATGAATTAGGTACATTAGAGAAGCTCATCATGCTCCTAACCATATCCATAAGAGTTCGGTTTCGCCTTTCAGCAACACCATTCTGCTGAGGCGTACCTGGCATTGTGTATTGAGCACAAATACCATACTTTTCTAGAAATTTGGCAAATGGGCCAGGATGTTGTCCTGACTCATCATATCTACCATAAAATTCACCACCTCGATCTGATCTTATGATTTTAACTTTTCTATCTAATTGTCTCTCGACCTCTGTAATGAACACCTCAAGGATGTCAACGGCCTGAGACTTTTCATGAATTAGATATACATAACCATAACGTGACAGATCATCTATAAAGGTAATGAAATATCTCTCTCCCGTAAAACATGGAATGGAGAGTGGTCCGCAAATATCTGTATGAATTATTTCAAGGAGTTCTTTACTTCTTGTGGCACCTTTCTTAGTGTGTTTGGTTTGCTTTCCTTTTATGCAATCCACACACACACCAAAATCAGTGAAGTCTAGGTTATCCAAAATCCCATTCTTCACTAATCTTTCAATTCTATCCCTGGAGATATGCCCCAGTCGTCTATGCCACAAGATAGAGGACTTTTCATTAATTAAGCCACGTTTAATACCAACATTCGAATGCAGAGATAAAAGAGATTGTGCAAACTCATCATTCAATGAAATTTTATATAAACTATCACATAAAATTCCATGTCCAACCGGCATTGAATTATACATTAAACTGAGTTTTTCACAACTGAATAAAACAGAATATCCAAAAACATCTAATTTGGATAATGTAACGCCCCGATCCCGGCGATACGGGGTCGTCACTGCAACGTATATACGTAGGTCAGAACTACCCTCCCGTATATACGCTAAGCATCAGTACAGACAAGAATCAGAGTACGGAAGCATATGGTGCATTATACATTCCAACACATATATATATACAATCACAGAGTTATCACCAGAGGTGATGAATATTATAATAATAATACATCACAGATATGCGCAAATGCGAGAGTACAAGAGATATACATATATGAACAGCATAAAAGGGCGCTCACATACAAGTGTACAAGGAAAAGTACAAGTATGAATAGAAAAAGGGCACTCACGAGTTTGCTAAGAGGAAACTCGAGAGGCATACAGGGGGCCTGGAAGGGTGTGGCTCTGGACGATCGACTGGAGATCCACGCTACCGTTGCGCCACTCTGAGCAGTAACGGGGAGAATCCACACGCTCCGGGCTCCATAACCTGGACATGAGAATCCAGGGGAGTCAGTGAAACTCCCCAGGCGAGTAGGAATATGATGCCAGGTGGCGAGCCAGGATGAGCACAGGTGTCAAGTACAGAAGACAGGAGGGTTAGAACACAAATGAAGTATATATGAACGGGTATGACATAATCATCATAAAACAGGGAATCCAGAGTAAAGCTGATTACAGCAAAAGTGATTGTATACGCTTAAGTCACGGTCCCATGAGACTAATACATCGAAGGAATAATCCAAACAAGGAAACCCTCATCTATATACCATTATCTCATGCCACAGAAACCCAAGCGTATAGAATCAGAGTTGCAAATCATATGAAAGCCAAACAGGAATACAACACGGAAATCATAACATGTATAGCAAGTGTAACAGGAATCATAGCAGAATCTATTATTATTATTACTTGTCTGACCCATATATCTAGGTATGTGACCTGGTGTACGGCCAACCCACATACATCCATATATAAGCAAGCCAAGGGTTGTTAACGGAAGTAGATGGAGAACTGACAGAGCTTCTTATAGTGGTACATACACCTGGGACCAGTTTAATGGTCCAAAGGTTCCCATACACCTGGGACCGGTTTGGAGGCCCAAAGTCCCCCTAACAGTAAACATGTGGGCCCTTAGTCCCACTAAAACTTTCCGCCGCATATATCATATTCCATCACTATAAGCAAGGTATCATTCCGGCATCCATCACTTCCTCCCATTCCCCATACAAGTTGTCCTTTTTATAGCTTATGAACATAATTATCAGATTTCGGGAATGAGCAATATCATAACAAGAATACATAACAGTGATCAGTACATAACAGTAATCCGGTACTACATTCCCTTTATCGTGATAATTATAAGAATCGGTGTATCATGCTTGGTGTCAAGAGATAGCATGATAAATGGTGATGTATATCAAGTAACATGCATAACAATGGATTGATAATAAGTCTGGGTAAGTCATGTCATAACAAGAGGGTCTAGCAAGGTAGTGGCATGCCAGGTAGTCAGGTGATAACATACTAGATGGTCAGGTGATATACATGTGTTAAAAGGAAGCATGTAACTAACAGATCTGAAATAATAGCAGGGCAAGTGATAACATATCAGAAACCAAGAACACAACGATCACGAAGGGTCTGCCACGCATAGTATATGATAAAGAAGTAAGCATATCAATAGCATGGCACAAGCACAAGATGAAGCTACCATAATACAAGCAATGTAGTGCAATACATGAATATGGAAATAAGAAGCGAAATACTCATCGACCGAAGAAACGGGAAACTCAAATAGAGGCGAGACTACTCGCATACAAGAAAGTAGCGAGTGAGAATACTCGCCTAAACTCCAAAATACCGAAAGAGCCGTAATCCATGGAAGCTTGGGATGCGCCACAAAACCTGATATAAATATGTAGAGAGAAGAGGAGAGAGAAAAAGAGAAGGTAAGATGATGTTTGTCAGGTGACAAGTCAAACAAGACCAAGATATGATATAAGTCTAGAGGTTAAGGTTCATATTTAAGAAAGGAATCAACTAAGACAGATAGGTAAAGTTAGTCGACTAGGATGGAAGAGTAGTCGACTAATAGTGGAGTTAGTCGACTAACGGTCTGGTATAGTCGACTAGAACTGGGTTCCAGAGAGTTTAGGTTTCTGTTTCAGGAAGAGTTAGTCGACTAGGTAAGAAGGGTAGTCGACTAACAGGGAATTACAAGTCGACCAACAGATACTTAAGTCGACTAAGTCTGAGATACAGAGAGTTGGGTTTCGGTTCAGGAGTCGACTAGGGTGAGAAGGGTAGTCGACTAGGGTGTTCAAGTCGACTAATAATATAGTCAAGTCGACTAGAGCCGAGAGTTAAGTTTTCTGGTTCAGGTAAGGTTAGTCGACTAGGGTCAAGGGTGTAGTCGACTAAGGGCCTCTAGTCGACTAGGAACTAAGGTAAGTCGACTAATACTGTGTTTCCTAGAATTGTGTTTCACAGGACAGAATAAGTTAGTCGACTAATGTCTAGGTCCAGTCGACTAATCGACTGGAAACAACATACAGAACAGATTTTCTAGGGTTTGGGTTTGATGGCTAAATAATCATGGATTTGAAGACACAATTGAACATGATATGAATACACATGTATACTAAGAATTGACTAAGTCTAGATGAGTAAGATCACTCACCAAAGAGAGTGATTGGTCTCCATGAGGTGAGGGAGTGATGGTGGTGGTGATTGAAGTTGATGATGAAGAAGAAGATGGAGTCCTTTGGTGTTGTTGATGACCTTGTGGTTGCTTCCATGGTGATGAAGGAGGAAGAAGATGAAGCTAAAGTGTTGGAGTAGTTGTTGAGGTGGTGGAGATGAAGAGGAATTGAAGGAGGTTAGGGTTTTGGTGGAGAAGAGATGGTGGAGAGAAGAAAGGAAAAAAAATGAAATAGAAATGTAAAGGAAAAGCATTTATATGTTTTGGATTTTATGAAGGAGATGCAAATCAAATGGAAGTGAGGGGGTTTTGTGTAAAAAGAAGGGGAGGTGAGGTGTCTCTCAAGTGGACACTTGGCCGGCCATGAGAGAGGGTGAGGTGGAGTGATAATAATGAGGAAGTAGGTGGGAGAAAAAAGGAATTTGGAATTTTGGAAAATAGGAAAAGGCTTTGGTTTGTGGAGGAAGGAAAGAAATAAAGGAAAAGGAAAAAGGAAAATAAATTATAATGAGAAGATGTTTTTCTTGGGAAAGAAGATGAAAATAATGGAAGTGGCGGATTCCCGGGATTAAGTCGTGGATGCGGAAATCTTCCGGGAAAATACCGGAATCGTCCGAATTTCAAGTATCTCGGAACGACCCGAAATAATTACCAAAAATCAATAATAATATATAAAGACCAATAGTGAAATCCGTTTGAAGAAATACTTTATAGTTTTAAAACTAAAAATCCCGGAATCAGTTACCTACCGACTCCGATGGAATTTTCATAAATTCATAAAATCCTCAGAAAAAGTATTTAGATAAGAAATATGATTCTAGGAAATAATGTCTAAAGAACTTTCTATAAATTCCAAACTGATTGTAAAATAAAAATCCGGGAATCGGTCAACGGAACTGGCCGACACCGGTTTTGAAGACTTTCATTTTAATTCCAAAAAATCTAGAAAATCATAGAAAATATATAATATTGGAAAATGATATTTAAAATTAAAATCGGTCAATTCTAATTATCAGAATATCTAAATCGAGTAATACTCTAGGATCGGGCCTTCGGTTCAGACTAGGGCTGACTCCGAATCCACGAATCCAAATCCAAGACAAAACAATCATATAAGGAATTCATAATACAGAATGAATACAGAAAACAAATCGAAAAAATACGACCGAAAATCTGAATACGCAACTAAGTACGTATTCCGGGAACGGGGTATTACAATCCACCCACCTTACAAAAATTGCGTCCTCGCAATTTCGTTAAGGGGTAAATTGAATACAAAGGGGACAGCGGTGGAATTTATACCGATTAAGATATGAAGCACTAGAGGTAGGGCTCTCAAGTCGACCGAACAATAATCATCCTCCGCACTTCCGGCTGTATAAATCTTCGAATAATGCTGAATAATACTGCTGATGTCGTGGCTGTGCAATAAATGAGCCAGAATACCGAAGATAAAGAAAACCCTGATAGTCCTGAGCATCATAATAAAGAAGACCGATAATTAAGAATCCCGATTGCTGCCTTCTGAAAGATAGCCAGATCAAGACCGATCTGGAGAATACCAAGCTTCATAGAATTCACCGAAGGGATCACATAATAGCTTCATGCAGAACCAGCCACTACCTCTCTAGTCTAGTCATATCTTAAGATAGTATAAGGCTTCATAAAACCAAAACATGGAAGGGATATGGAAAGGATTTAGGAATCAAAGGAAAGATAGTCAAGAATAGATAACTCTGCACTTGTAGTTGGAATGTATAACCAAGACTCATGTATTCCAGTTGTAAATCTCTTTACCATTAATTTGCCCTCTGGACGTACTGAGGAAGTTAGAGCCTAAGCTCTGATACCATCCTGTAACGCCCCGATCCCGGCGATACGGGGTCGTCACTGCAACGTATATACGTAGGTCAGAACTACCCTCCCGTATATACGCTAAGCATCAGTACAGACAAGAATCAGAGTACGGAAGCATATGGTGCATTATACATTCCAACACATATATATATACAATCACAGAGTTATCACCAGAGGTGATGAATATTACAATAATAATACATCACAGATATGCGCAAATGCGAGAGTACAAGAGATATACATATATGAACAGCATAAAAGGGCGCTCACATACAAGTGTACAAGGAAAAGTACAAGTATGAATAGAAAAAGGGCACTCACGAGTTTGCTAAGAGGAAACTCGAGAGGCATACAGGGGGCCTGGAAGGGTGTGGCTCTGGACGATCGACTGGAGATCCACGCTACCGTTGCGCCACTCTGAGCAGTAACGGGGAGAATCCACACGCTCCGGGCTCCATAACCTGGACATGAGAATCCAGGGGAGTCAGTGAAACTCCCCAGGCGAGTAGGAATATGATGCCAGGTGGCGAGCCAGGATGAGCACAGGTGTCAAGTACAGAAGACAGGAGGGTTAGAACACAAATGAAGTATATATGAACGGGTATGACATAATCATCATAAAACAGGGAATCCAGAGTAAAGCTGATTACAGCAAAAGTGATTGTATACGCTTAAGTCACGGTCCCATGAGACTAATACATCGAAAGAATAATCCAAACAAGGAAACCCTCATCTATATACCATTATCTCATGCCACAGAAACCCAAGCGTATAGAATCAGAGTTGCAAATCATATGAAAGCCAAACAGGAATACAACACGGAAATCATAACATGTATAGCAAGTGTAACAGGAATCATAGCAGACTCTATTATTATTATTACTTGTCTGACCCATATATCTAGGTATGTGACCTGGTGTACGGCCAACCCACATACATCCATATATAAGCAAGCCAAGGGTTGTTAACGGAAGTAGATGGAGAACTGACAGAGCTTCTTATAGTGGTACATACACCTGGGACCAGTTTAATGGTCCAAAGGTTCCCATACACCTGGGACCGGTTTGGAGGCCCAAAGTCCCCCTAACAGTAAACATGTGGGCCCTTAGTCCCACTAAAACTTTCCGCCGCATATATCATATTCCATCACTATAAGCAAGGTATCATTCCGGCATCCATCACTTCCTCCCATTCCCCATACAAGTTGTCCTTTTTATAGCTTATGAACATAATTATCAGATTTCGGGAATGAGCAATATCATAACAAGAATACATAACAGTGATCAGTACATAACAGTAATCCGGTACTACATTCCCTTTATCGTGATAATTATAAGAATCGGTGTATCATGCTTGGTGTCAAGAGATAGCATGATAAATGGTGATGTATATCAAGTAACATGCATAACAATGGATTGATAATAAGTCTGGGTAAGTCATGTCATAACAAGAGGGTCTAGCAAGGTAGTGGCATGCCAGGTAGTCAGGTGATAACATACTAGATGGTCAGGTGATATACATGTGTTAAAAGGAAGCATGTAACTAACAGATCTGAAATAATAGCAGGGCAAGTGATAACATATCAGAAACCAAGAACACAACGATCACGAAGGGTCTGCCACGCATAGTATATGATAAAGAAGTAAGCATATCAATAGCATGGCACAAGCACAAGATGAAGCTACCATAATACAAGCAATGTAGTGCAATACATGAATATGGAAATAAGAAGCGAAATACTCATCGACCGAAGAAACGGGAAACTCAAATAGAGGCGAGACTACTCGCATACAAGAAAGTAGCGAGTGAGAATACTCGCCTAAACTCCAAAATACCGAAAGAGCCGTAATCCACGGAAGCTTGGGATGCGCCACAAACCTGATATAAATATGTAGAGAGAAGAGGAGAGAGAAAAAGAGAAGGTAAGATGATGTTTGTCAGGTGACAAGTCAAACAAGACCAAGATATGATATAAGTCTAGAGGTTAAGGTTCATATTTAAGAAAGGAATCAACTAAGACAGATAGGTAAAGTTAGTCGACTAGGATGGAAGAGTAGTCGACTAATAGTGGAGTTAGTCGACTAACGGTCTGGTATAGTCGACTAGAACTGGGTTCCAGAGAGTTTAGGTTTCTGTTTCAGGAAGAGTTAGTCGACTAGGTAAGAAGGGTAGTCGACTAACAGGGAATTACAAGTCGACCAACAGATACTTAAGTCGACTAAGTCTGAGATACAGAGAGTTGGGTTTCGGTTCAGGAGTCGACTAGGGTGAGAAGGGTAGTCGACTAGGGTGTTCAAGTCGACTAATAATATAGTCAAGTCGACTAGAGCCGAGAGTTAAGTTTTCTGGTTCAGGTAAGGTTAGTCGACTAGGGTCAAGGGTGTAGTCGACTAAGGGCCTCTAGTCGACTAGGAACTAAGGTAAGTCGACTAATACTGTGTTTCCTAGAATTGTGTTTCACAGGACAGAATAAGTTAGTCGACTAATGTCTAGGTCCAGTCGACTAATCGACTGGAAACAACATACAGAACAGATTTTCTAGGGTTTGGGTTTGATGGCTAAATAATCATGGATTTGAAGACACAATTGAACATGATATGAATACACATGTATACTAAGAATTGACTAAGTCTAGATGAGTAAGATCACTCACCAAAGAGAGTGATTGGTCTCCATGAGGTGAGGGAGTGATGGTGGTGGTGATTGAAGTTGATGATGAAGAAGAAGATGAGTCCTTTGGTGTTGTTGATGACCTTGTGGTTGCTTCCATGGTGATGAGGAGGAAGAAGATGAAGCTAAAGTGTTGGAGTAGTTGTTGAGGTGGTGGAGATGAAGAGGAATTGAAGGAGGTTAGGGTTTTGGTGGAGAAGAGATGGTGGAGAGAAGAAAGGAAAAAAAATGAAATAGAAATGTAAAGGAAAAGCATTTATATGTTTTGGATTTTATGAAGGAGATGCAAATCAAATGGAAGTGAGGGGGTTTTGTGTAAAAAGAAGGGGAGGTGAGGTGTCTCTCAAGTGGACACTTGGCCGGCCATGAGAGAGGGTGAGGTGGAGTGATAATAATGAGGAAGTAGGTGGGAGAAAAAAGGAATTTGGAATTTTGGAAAATAGGAAAAGGCTTTGGTTTGTGGAGGAAGGAAAGAAATAAAGGAAAAGGAAAAAGGAAAATAAATTATAATGAGAAGATGTTTTCTTGGGAAAGAAGATGAAAATAATGGAAGTGGCGGATTCCCGGGATTAAGTCGTGGATGCGGAAATCTTCCGGGAAAATACCGGAATCGTCCGAATTTCAAGTATCTCGGAACGACCCGAAATAATTACCAAAAATCAATAATAATATATAAAGACCAATAGTGAAATCCGTTTGAAGAAATACTTTATAGTTTTAAAACTAAAAATCCCGGAATCAGTTACCTACCGACTCCGATGGAATTTTCATAAATTCATAAAATCCTCAGAAAAAGTATTTAGATAAGAAATATGATTCTAGGAAATAATGTCTAAAGAACTTTCTATAATTCCAAACTGATTGTAAAATAAAAATCCGGGAATCGGTCAACGGAACTGGCCGACACCGGTTTTGAAGACTTTCATTTTAATTCCAAAAAAATCTAGAAAATCATAGAAAATATATAATATTGGAAAATGATATTTAAAATTAAATCGGTCAATTCTAATTATCAGAATATCTAAATCGAGTAATACTCTAGGATCGGGCCTTCGGTTCAGACTAGGGCTGACTCCGAATCCACGAATCCAAATCCAAGACAAAACAATCATATAAGGAATTCATAATACAGAATGAATACAGAAAACAAATCGAAAAAATACGACCGAAAATCTGAATACGCAACTAAGTACGTATTCCGGGAACGGGGTATTACAATCCACCCACCTTACAAAAAATTGCGTCCTCGCAATTTCGTTAAGGGGTAAATTGAATACAAAGGGGACAGCGGTGGAATTTATACCGATTAAGATATGAAGCACTAGAGGTAGGGCTCTCAAGTCGACCGAACAATAATCATCCTCCGCACTTCCGGCTGTATAAATCTTCGAATAATGCTGAATAATACTGCTGATGTCGTGGCTGTGCAATAAATGAGCCAGAATACCGAAGATAAAGAAAACCCTGATAGTCCTGAGCATCATAATAAAGAAGACCGATAATTAAGAATCCCGATTGCTGCCTTCTGAAAGATAGCCAGATCAAGACCGATCTGGAGAATACCAAGCTTCATAGAATTCACCGAAGGGATCACATAATAGCTTCATGCAGAACCAGCCACTACCTCTCTAGTCTAGTCATATCTTAAGATAGTATAAGGCTTCATAAAACCAAAACATGGAAGGGATATGGAAAGGATTTAGGAATCAAAGGAAAGATAGTCAAGAATAGATAACTCTGCACTTGTAGTTGGAATGTATAACCAAGACTCATGTATTCCAGTTGTAAATCTCTTTACCATTAATTTGCCCTCTGGACGTACTGAGGAAGTTAGAGCCTAAGCTCTGATACCATCCTGTAACGCCCCGATCCCGGCGATACGGGTCGTCACTGCAACGTATATACGTAGGTCAGAACTACCCTCCCGTATATACGCTAAGCATCAGTACAGACAAGAATCAGAGTACGGAAGCATATGGTGCATTATACATTCCAACACATATATATATACAATCACAGAGTTATCACCAGAGGTGATGAATATTACAATAATAATACATCACAGATATGCGCAAATGCGAGAGTACAAGAGATATACATATATGAACAGCATAAAAGGGCGCTCACATACAAGTGTACAAGGAAAAGTACAAGTATGAATAGAAAAAGGGCACTCACGAGTTTGCTAAGAGGAAACTCGAGAGGCATACAGGGGGCCTGGAAGGGTGTGGCTCTGGACGATCGACTGGAGATCCACGCTACCGTTGCGCCACTCTGAGCAGTAACGGGGAGAATCCACACGCTCCGGGCTCCATAACCTGGACATGAGAATCCAGGGGAGTCAGTGAAACTCCCCAGGCGAGTAGGAATATGATGCCAGGTGGCGAGCCAGGATGAGCACAGGTGTCAAGTACAGAAGACAGGAGGGTTAGAACACAAATGAAGTATATATGAACGGGTATGACATAATCATCATAAAACAGGGAATCCAGAGTAAAGCTGATTACAGCAAAAGTGATTGTATACGCTTAAGTCACGGTCCCATGAGACTAATACATCGAAAGAATAATCCAAACAAGGAAACCCTCATCTATATACCATTATCTCATGCCACAGAAACCCAAGCGTATAGAATCAGAGTTGCAAATCATATGAAAGCCAAACAGGAATACAACACGGAAATCATAACATGTATAGCAAGTGTAACAGGAATCATAGCAGACTCTATTATTATTATTACTTGTCTGACCCATATATCTAGGTATGTGACCTGGTGTACGGCCAACCCACATACATCCATATATAAGCAAGCCAAGGGTTGTTAACGGAAGTAGATGGAGAACTGACAGAGCTTCTTATAGTGGTACATACACCTGGGACCAGTTTAATGGTCCAAAGGTTCCCATACACCTGGGACCGGTTTGGAGGCCCAAAGTCCCCCTAACAGTAAACATGTGGGCCCTTAGTCCCACTAAAACTTTCCGCCGCATATATCATATTCCATCACTATAAGCAAGGTATCATTCCGGCATCCATCACTTCCTCCCATTCCCCATACAAGTTGTCCTTTTTATAGCTTATGAACATAATTATCAGATTTCGGGAATGAGCAATATCATAACAAGAATACATAACAGTGATCAGTACATAACAGTAATCCGGTACTACATTCCCTTTATCGTGATAATTATAAGAATCGGTGTATCATGCTTGGTGTCAAGAGATAGCATGATAAATGGTGATGTATATCAAGTAACATGCATAACAATGGATTGATAATAAGTCTGGGTAAGTCATGTCATAACAAGAGGGTCTAGCAAGGTAGTGGCATGCCAGGTAGTCAGGTGATAACATACTAGATGGTCAGGTGATATACATGTGTTAAAAGGAAGCATGTAACTAACAGATCTGAAATAATAGCAGGGCAAGTGATAACATATCAGAAACCAAGAACACAACGATCACGAAGGGTCTGCCACGCATAGTATATGATAAAGAAGTAAGCATATCAATAGCATGGCACAAGCACAAGATGAAGCTACCATAATACAAGCAATGTAGTGCAATACATGAATATGGAAATAAGAAGCGAAATACTCATCGACCGAAGAAACGGGAAACTCAAATAGAGGCGAGACTACTCGCATACAAGAAAGTAGCGAGTGAGAATACTCGCCTAAACTCCAAAATACCGAAAGAGCCGTAATCCACGGAAGCTTGGGATGCGCCACAAAACCTGATATAAATATGTAGAGAGAAGAGGAGAGAGAAAAAGAGAAGGTAAGATGATGTTTGTCAGGTGACAAGTCAAACAAGACCAAGATATGATATAAGTCTAGAGGTTAAGGTTCATATTTAAGAAAGGAATCAACTAAGACAGATAGGTAAAGTTAGTCGACTAGGATGGAAGAGTAGTCGACTAATAGTGGAGTTAGTCGACTAACGGTCTGGTATAGTCGACTAGAACTGGGTTCCAGAGAGTTTAGGTTTCTGTTTCAGGAAGAGTTAGTCGACTAGGTAAGAAGGGTAGTCGACTAACAGGGAATTACAAGTCGACCAACAGATACTTAAGTCGACTAAGTCTGAGATACAGAGAGTTGGGTTTCGGTTCAGGAGTCGACTAGGGTGAGAAGGGTAGTCGACTAGGGTGTTCAAGTCGACTAATAATATAGTCAAGTCGACTAGAGCCGAGAGTTAAGTTTTCTGGTTCAGGTAAGGTTAGTCGACTAGGGTCAAGGGTGTAGTCGACTAAGGGCCTCTAGTCGACTAGGAACTAAGGTAAGTCGACTAATACTGTGTTTCCTAGAATTGTGTTTCACAGGACAGAATAAGTTAGTCGACTAATGTCTAGGTCCAGTCGACTAATCGACTGGAAACAACATACAGAACAGATTTTCTAGGGTTTGGGTTTGATGGCTAAATAATCATGGATTTGAAGACACAATTGAACATGATATGAATACACATGTATACTAAGAATTGACTAAGTCTAGATGAGTAAGATCACTCACCAAAGAGAGTGATTGGTCTCCATGAGGTGAGGGAGTGATGGTGGTGGTGATTGAAGTTGATGATGAAGAAGAAGATGGAGTCCTTTGGTGTTGTTGATGACCTTGTGGTTGCTTCCATGGTGATGAAGGAGGAAGAAGATGAAGCTAAGTGTTGGAGTAGTTGTTGAGGTGGTGGAGATGAAGAGGATTGAAGGAGGTTAGGGTTTGGTGGAGAAGAGATGGTGGAGAGAAGAAAGGAAAAAAAATGAAATAGAAATGTAAAGGAAAAGCATTTATATGTTTTGGATTTTATGAAGGAGATGCAAATCAAATGGAAGTGAGGGGGTTTTGTGTAAAAAGAAGGGGAGGTGAGGTGTCTCTCAAGTGGACACTTGGCCGGCCATGAGAGAGGGTGAGGTGGAGTGATAATAATGAGGAAGTAGGTGGGAGAAAAAAGGAATTTGGAATTTTGGAAAATAGGAAAAGGCTTTGGTTTGTGGAGGAAGGAAAGAAATAAAGGAAAAGAAAAAGGAAAATAAATTATAATGAGAAGATGTTTTCTTGGGAAAGAAGATGAAAATAATGGAAGTGGCGGATTCCCGGGATTAAGTCGTGGATGCGGAAATCTTCCGGGAAAATACCGGAATCGTCCGAATTTCAAGTATCTCGGAACGACCCGAAATAATTACCAAAAATCAATAATAATATATAAAGACCAATAGTGAAATCCGTTTGAAGAAATACTTTATAGTTTTAAAACTAAAAATCCCGGAATCAGTTACCTACCGACTCCGATGGAATTTTCATAAATTCATAAAATCCTCAGAAAAAGTATTTAGATAAGAAATATGATTCTAGGAAATAATGTCTAAAGAACTTTCTATAAATTCCAAACTGATTGTAAAATAAAAATCCGGGAATCGGTCAACGGAACTGGCCGACACCGGTTTTGAAGACTTTCATGTTAATTCCAGAAAAATCTAGAAAATCATAGAAAATATATAATGTTGGAAAATGATATTTAAAACTAAAATCGGTCAATTCTAATTATCAGAATATCTAAATCGAGTAATACTCTAGGATCGGGCCTTCGGTTCAGACTAGGGCTGACTCCGAATCCACGAATCCAAATCCAAGACAAAACAATCATATAAGGAATTCATAATACAGAATGAATACAGAAAACAAATCGAAAAAATACGACCGAAAATCTGAATACGCAACTAAGTACGTATTCCGGGAACGGGGTATTACAGATAATGACATTAAGTTCCTAGAAATCGAAGGTACATAAAAAGTATCTTCAAGATTCATCTGATGACCCGTCTCTAAGAGTAGTCGGTAAGTACCAACAGCCTCGACCTCCACTTTGAGACGGTTCCCCATAAAGACAAATCTCTCACTTTCCTTCGGTTTCCGGGTTGTAAGGAATCCCTGCATTGAATTAGTTATGTGAGTTGTGGCTCCAGAGTCAATCCACCAAGTATTAGAAGGTACTTCAACAAGATTTGATTCATAACATACAAAAGAAAGATTTATACTTTTCTTTTCGAACCAAGCTTTCCTCTTGTTGCAGTCCTTCTTCACATGTCCTTTTCTGCCACAGAAGTAGCATTTGACAGTGAAAGCCTTTCCATGACCTTGGCTGCTTTCCCCATGGTCATGCCCTTTCCTTGATGGAAATCTCTTACCTCTTCCATATTTACCTTTCTTATGGATACCTCCTTGAGTTACTGCCAATACTGAGTGATGCCCTTCTTGCCTCAGTCTCACTTCCTCTTGTACACACATACCAGTTAGCTCATTCAAATTCCACTTATCTTTATGAGTGTTGTAGTGAATCTTGAATGGCCCAAACTGAGGAGGAAGTGAGTTGAGGATGAATTGTACCAAGAAGGATTCATCCACTTTCATACCCAGTGATCCTAACTTAGCAGCCTTATCAGTCATATTTAGAATGTGTTGTTGAACTCCTCTATTACCATCATATTTCATGGTAGTCAGTTCAGCCATAAGGGTGCCAGCTAATGACTTATCTGCAGACTTAAATCGGTCTCTTATAGCAGATAAAAGTTCAGATGCACTAGTGGTATGTGGGAGTGAAGTCTTGATGTTATTGGCTATGGTCATCTTTATGAACATGAGACTGAGTCTATTCGACCTTTCCCAAGCTTTGGCATGGCTAACCTGCTCTGCTGTGCTTTCAGCAGTCACTTCATCAGGTTTCTCTACTAAAAGAGCCATGTCTAGGTCCAGAACACCAAGTGTAAATTGTACATGCTCAAACCACTCGGAGAAGTTTGTACCATCCAGGGCTGGAATGCTGGTGGCATGAGTGTGAAGGGAAGTGGGGACGTTCACTGAAACATAATAGGACATTGCTCACATTAGGCCACGAATCAATACAAACTTTTAAATTTAATGAAGATGAACTATTGATATCACTTTGATTCCTCCTTTGGGCGAAACCTAAGCATATCTAGTGTTCACTCTTTAGGTGAGACTCTTTTATCACCTATGTAGGTCTAATATAATTTATGCTACTTAGACAGTAAGTTATGTTACCTTTGGGTATCCACTTCTACACCACTAAGTTGCATAAATTACACTACCCTACCTCGGTTCATAATTATTTGAAAGAGACTTTCCTTTGGGCCAGTCCCAATCTCCTAACTAGAACCGCCATCGAGAGTATTATTGTCTTTAATGTCACTTACATTGACAAGTCTTTTATGTAGTTGCATATTCATAAGGTTTACTAACATAGGTCACTTTGGCAACTACTAAATCAATAAGTCTTATGAATACAAAACTAACCAATAATATTCTCTAATCTTTTATTTGAGTAATACTATAATACTTCAATTCTATTACTTGACCAACATCAATCAATATTAACACAATAACTTAAATGTGTAATATACATTTATGATTGAAAATAGACCAACATTAGTCGACTAATCTAGGAACTACTAGTCGACTTGGAACAATATAAGTCGACTATAGTGGAAGTCCCAGTCGACTAAGGTCAAGTCCAGTCGACTTGAGGTCAAGTCAAGTCGACTAACTATTATCAAGTCTAGTCGACTAGGTCAAGGTTATAAGTCGACTATACTCAATATTAGTCGACTACACAAAATTATAAGTCGACTCCTGAAGTCAACAGAGACCTCTTAACTTTCGGGTCACTCTGTTAGTCGACTTGGGCAAATTGATTAGTCGACTATACCCTAATTAGTCGACTACTCAAAATGTCAACTAAATTTCAAGTCGACTACTGTATCGAAACAGAGACTTTTAACTTTCTGAAAAAGGGAATTAGTCGACTAGTGTTTCGGGCTAGTCGACTAATAATCGACGAAGCAGTTATCAAAGGCAGTTTCTGCTTAATCGATTTAATCCAAAATTAGGGAAAATTAGGGTTTCTAATTCCTGAATTTTGATCCCAATTGATTGTACAATTAGAGGAGTATGAACAGGATATTAGGGTTATGTAATCCTCTACTAATTCTACAATTAAAGGATCAAAAATTGATTTCTTTGAATTGTCAATCAAAAACCCTAATTTACCATAATCCTTAATCCAAGATGTATTGATTCTAAACACGGCTCTGATACCAAATGTAAGAATTAAAATAAACTTAATGCGGATTAACAGCCATGAATTTAGAATCAATCATCTCAAGAATTGAAAACATAATCCAAAACACATTTACTTAAATTCCCATACCTGAAGCCATTGATGACTGAGGAAGATGAATGGATGAAGACCTTGATCCTTTCTTGAATCCTGCAATAGCTTTAATCTGCAATGATCCTCTTCTCTTTGTCCTTCTCTTATCACAAACCTAATTTCTCAAAAATGATGGAGTCCTCAAAACAAGGGAGGGAGTTTGTGTTCATTCACAGGATGAGAGAAGTGAGTCTCATTTGCAAGTAATCACCCATGATAAAACCACCCATTATAGTTCCTTCATACCCCAGATGATTATTAAAACTTTACACAAATGTTACTTTAATATGGGCATCTATTATATCAGTTAACTTTAATTAGGAATCCAATGTTAATTAACCAAGGTTATTGGTCCACCTTAATGTGAGATTAACACCGTGAGCTTTTCACGTGCTCCACTATGTTTGTTTGCTGTGAAAAGTTGAGAAGGAAAAACGTGTGGGCCTTGTGTTCTATCTCAACTTTTTGACACTACAGTGAAATCTTGGGAGACACTTTTTTCCTTCTTTTGTTTTCCAACAGCCAAACAGGGCCTATACCAAGATACTATTGAACAAAGGCCCAAACTAGAAAGAAATAGGGAGCTTGGAATGGGCTAAAGCCTATTGAGCCCAAAAGGCTTACAGCCCAATTTGGAAGGTCCTCCCCATTCAATTAACCTTTCTAAAATCGTCAGAAGTCCCTTCTCCTCCTCCACTTCTTCCTTCCTCACTCCCGTCACCAAAGGAACCCAACCAGCCCGAGGTACACCCAAGAAAATATTTTATGCGATGTTTTTTTAAATATTTTATTAAATATTTTATGCGATGTTTTTTTTTTGTTTTATGTTATTTTATTTTATTGGGATAAAGAAATATTTCAGCAATCAGTCGGTTATTGGTTTTAGGTATTTGATGCGATGATAGAGTTCCCTGTAACTTGAATCGACAAGAATAAAGAAATAGTGTCAAATAATATGAATCAAAGTTTAGCATGTGAAACATGTACTAGGATTCATGATCATGATTGTTTGAATCAGATGATAATGAGCAAGGAGAGAGCTCCAACAAACATATGCTAGTTTAATTTCAGATTTGGATGTAGGAATTTTGCCAAAATGAGTTTTTTTTTTTTTTTTGGCCATGTTGGTTGAGCTTCTTTTAAATCACATTGACAGATAACGAGTGGTAAGTAAAATTAAGGAAAAAAAAAAAATCATAGTAAAAATTGTAGCTTATTATAGATTAGAGTAGAGGGGAGAAGGACGAGAATGGTTCATCTTTGAGTGAAGAGTTAAATAGTCACATAAGATGATTGGACTCTAGTGGAGATCTAAAGACAAAGGAAAGATGTATTGGTGGAAAATGATGATTCCTTGATATTTAAATTTGGGAGAAAGATAGGGAGTTTGGATAAAAGATCTAAGAATAACCAGAACGCTGATGGAATTTGATCTAATAAACATAAGCATCTTACGGGTAGAAGAATTTGACAGTTGACACAAAAGGGCTCAAATATTTTACCAGGGTGGACATGATTATAGGAGGCAGGACCAAAAGATTGACCTAAGCATATTCGTTAATTGTTTTCTTTCATATCCTCATTTTGTTTACCATCACTATTATGAAGAAATTCATGATGAACTTGATTTGGGATGGTTAGAACATGACTAGTCTTTCCTCCACTATGGCGATTTAACCTGTCACTCACTTCTTTATCTACTCTTGAGGTTTTTTAAGTGGAGGAAGTTGGGTTTAGAGAAGATTAGTGGCTGTCCTGCAGATCTGAAGAGAGAAATAAATGGGGAAGAGGAATAAGAAAACAAGAGCTAGGGATAAGGATTACAAGAAGACCTTATTCTTCAACACACACCACACACTTCATTCATCACCAATTTTGCTAATTTCTCAATTAGGCTCATCATTTTTATATATGCTATTATAGAGCATGACTCTTTGGACACTGTAACTGACTATTAATAAAAAAATTAATCAAATCAAATCTCATAGAACACCATAACTAAATAATTTAATAAATTACTGAATTAACTCTGTAAAAAAACTAAAATTAAAAAATAACTCTTATTTAAATAAAAGAATAGCTTACCAACAAACTGAAAATTAATCGGCTTTTGCAGGCTACATTAATTTCCTTTTCGCTGCACTAACCCCAAAAAAAAAAAAAAACCTTTTGTGCACAGATTGTGTTCACGTAATTCGTTAAGTTTGGTTGATACGGAGCATCCAAGAATGGTTTTCGATAACGTCGTGATGTAACTCAACATCCACAACCCTTTGGGTAACCAATTTTGAAACTTGAACTCTATCATGTATGTTGTCCACAAGATGTTGATGCAAGCCCAAGTTGTTTAGACTTCTAATGATGTAGATGTTCCAAACCTTCATCAAGCTGAAACTCACCACGTAAAATCCATCGAGGGAAAGTTGGGATCCTCATAGTTGGTCTCCATGTAAAGCAAAACTTCCTCAAGCTGTTGTCACATGAGACTTTTCTTGTTTCAGCGTGAAGATGCCCATTTGTTGTCGTAGACTGGAGGAAGGTTCTCGCCTGTGTAAGAAGCATATTGTTTCAGTCTAGGAAGATCTCACTCACGGGTCAAATGAAGCCTGCTCACAATTGTGTGCAAGCTTTTAAAAGATTGCTTTCTGCAATGCCAACTAAATTGTCATAGTGTTGATCTGTTTTCTGAGGTTTGGATCAACGTTGTAGGAATGCCATATTTAAGACTTGAAGACCTCATCCGATTGTCTGAAATTCACGATCATCCTAGAGGATATCTAGCTTACCAGAATGAACTAGAAAGTGCTATGATACTATGTAACCCTCATTTGAAGATTACAAGGAGAACGATTTGGAGCTTTTATGCTGAGGAAGTTGGATTGAAAAGAGATTACTAGCTGGTGTCCATATCTAAAGAGAAGAAAATAGGGAAAGACAAAATAGGATATAAGAGGTAAGAGGAGGATAGTAAGATGATCTTACTCTTTAGCACTAACAAGATTTCATTTATATCATTCTAATAGCTAATTAATAATTCTTGGGAACCCATAATTGAAATAAACAGTGCTTATTTGATAAATTGCTGCAATTAACTCTAACTAAGATTGAAATTTAAAGTACAATAACTACTATTCAAATAGAAAAGGACTCCTACTGTCCTGAAAATAACTAATATTTTGGATGTGAGTGGCACATACAAATTCTCAAGCTCAAGCAACCATGCACCTAAAATACAACTTTGGTTCATCTTAAGATTCAAAGGAAACTCAAAATCCCTGTTTGCACATGTTTTTGAGTTTGGAATCTGCGAAATATATATGGGCCTTGACACATTATACATTCAAATCTAGCTTGGTTTATCGCTGACCATTCTTAGGTGCAACATCTTGATAGATAAACATTTGTTCAGACTTGCTATAAGAAAAGGTAAATTGCAAGCGTTGTTCAAAATTAGCAAAGTTTTACTGTTATTGGAAAGGCATATCAGCAAACCTTTCATGGAAAACATATGATCACATGTATAAATATCACTTTCTTTGTCATGTCCAACTCTTGTAGTTATTCCTTGGGGACATGGTGGTGTATTTATCTCTGTTTAGAATTAAAAACCATACTGTTGGGTAGAATGCACAATGACTTGTCACATCCGCATCATCATCATCATCAACAGCAACATCATCATTATCTTCTGATCTATAATCAAGAGGAGATATCATTCTCTCTAATCTACTCCAAACAGATACTAAAAAGTTGCAAATTTTGGGTTTTTAAGGGTTGGATATCCCCTCCTCTCTTTTTTTTGTCTTTGTATTGCATCTCAATAATAGACAATGATTACAATGGTCGAAGATGAAAGGGCTTTTGTCTTTTACTTGTGGACTGGGAGGTTTGCTAGGTTTGAACAGAAGTTGTCTGAGGGGCCTACGTTGTTGATAGGGTTTTTGGTTTGGTTCTAAATCTCAAGAGCTCTCCTCTACTTAAGATGCAGAACTCTTTTCGAGAGTCTCTTTATTTATAGCTGGAGATTGCTTCCTTCCCTAGATTACATCAAAGATCCCCAAATTTCTCAAATATCCAAACAAATCTCCGAAATTCGGATTACCATATTTGGGTGGGATCTAGACGGAGACACCTCTGACTTGTTTGGCCTGTATCGTCTTCATTAGTTAGGCACTTACCCTGAAGCTTGAACTTGTTTAGAAGTTAAGGAGACGAGCTTTTCGATGCTACTGATTTCCAACTCTAATTCTGCCTACTACTCCAAAAGTTTATAAAATTTGGCAGTCTTTTCTTGGTACTTGTTGGAATTTACAGTTAATGTTCCTCTTTGATATTTGTAGATCCTCCTGGATCATCATCATGCAAGGACAATTCTTTCCATTAAAAGATCGGGTAAATTACAAGAAACCCCCTTCATTTATATCCCAATTTTGAATTAACCCCGTGAACTAAAAAAAACTCAATAAGTAACTCCCCGAACTATTCAAAACTTATTTTATCCGTTAAGAAAATTATTTTTTAGGCTTGTTTTATGAAAAATACCTCAAATTTTATCTCATATTTAAGGTTAATACCCTATACTATTTCTCTCATGTTTAATAACTCGTACTATTTTCTTCTCATGTTTGATACCTTAAAATTTTCTTCTTTTTTCAATATGCTACCTTGAAAATATCAAAATCGCCAAATTACCATTGTTGTTGTTTCTTCTTTCCTAATCACAAATAGAACCCTAATTTTAGAGAAAGTGGGTGAAGGCACCCATGAAAGTGTTAAAGGCCCACATTGAAGAGGAGATGATGATGTTCATTGTAGACAAGGTGGTGATGCCGCGGGGGGGGGGGGGGGGGGGAGATGATGGTAGTGCTGGAGAGAAAAATGGGTTCAAATAGATTCAATTGGTTTTAATATTATAGAGGTGTTTGAGATTATTATGCTTTTGGGAGGGGAGCAAATGGGTAATGGTTATGGAGAAAGTTAAGGAATAGGAGGTGATGGTATTAATGGAGGTGGAGATAAAATAAGTTCACTTTTTTCCCCTAAGAGTAAGCTTTTTTAAGAGGGAAGATGAAGAAGCCGATGGGAAAAGTAAAAAAAAATATAGTAGAATGATAGTGGTGAAGAAGGAATAAATGATGCGGGGAGGAGGAAGGAGAACGAGTGAGTTTTATTTGATTAGGATTAGGTTTTGGTAAGAAGAAAATGAAGTTGGAGGAAGAAAAAGAGGACATAAAGGTCACTGAATTTCAATTAGAGGGTAAAAATGTCTAATTATTCTATAGGGTTTTAATCTGTAAAATTAAATTTGTTTAGGGTATTAAAGATAAGAAAAAAATAGTACAGGGTATTAAACCTAAATATGAGTGAAACATTGAGGTGTTTTTCATAAAATAAGTCGTATTTTAAAAGTTATTATAACTATATGATAGGATAAGTGTGGAATGTAATAAATAAAATATCACATGGCCATCAAAAGACCATCATGATTGGTAAAAATGCAATAAAATACTTGATAGCAATAGTTCAGGAGGGCTATTATTCACTTTTTTATATGAGGGGGTTAATTCAAAAACATGATATAGATGAAAGGGGTTTCTTGTAATTTACCTTAAAAGATATATTGGTTTGGCATAGAGTAAAAATCAAAATATCAAATAGATTCATGGAATATATTGACAAAAATTTTTCTGATGGTGGTCAAAAATCTCCATAAAGCCCCATATGTTTTAATAATAACTTAAATATGCTAAATATGCAAGGAAAGAACAGGTGGAAGAAGCTTAGTAGGGTTGAACTATTTTTCTCACTGCATAAACTCAGTTAATCGCTGTTCACATGATGCCCTTTGTATGTAATCACTTTGAAAACAATGACACGTGAGAAAATATTTTAGTATCTGTACCCATAATTTATTGCATCCTGATGTGTATAGGTAGACACTCCTTCATTGCGATTTGTAGATTTATATCCAGTAGATAAAATCATGAAAAAGCTTATCAGCGGATATTGATTTATTGTTACCACTAATATACACAAGCAAACAGAAACAAGGATGAGTTTTCTTACAAATTTATAGGTCACTTTTGTGTATTTGAAGGAAACACAAATTATAGGTTTTTGATATATTGACACCTGCCTTTACATTCAACTGTCTTAATTGCCTTATAAATTATCCTTTCAGTAACATCCAGGTACACATCAAACGAGATCTTTCCTCAAAGCCTGTTACAGATTCTTTACTGTACAGTGTGATAGGAATAATAGATTAAGCCGAGTATAAACCAAATACCCCATAGTGACTATTTAAATTTGAATAGTATTATGTCATCTTCAACATAGCTTATCTCCAACCATAAGTTAAAATATAGCAGTTAAAGAGGTACCCTTTCACCTTAAAAACTAAGGTCTAACTGGTAGAATGAGTTGTGGATCTTGTGGTTACTAGGCCAGTGGAGATACAAGCATATCCTTGCAAAACCCTAACCAAGTAAGTACATATGGTTCTTGAATCATGGGCATCATACTGACCTGGCAATAATTAGATCAGATAATTCACTTATGACACCTAAACTTCAATATGATTAACTTTCTTGCATTGCTTGTTTTTATTTAGAATCTTTCCTGAGGGTGAAAAGTTGTTTAAAGAATAAGACCTTGTCTGTTATATTAATTGCTTCCATCATAGTTTTAAATTCTTTCTTATTAGCTTGATGTTATTTAGTCAAAGTTCTCAGTGCCTCCAGGGCTAGGTTAGTAATATGACGCATAATAGAGTTGCATAAAAAACATCCGAGAAAAGGAGTCGTGTGAGGATGGACTCTCAGGGATGCCTATGCCAGTATAGTAGAAGCATGTTAGATCTGCTTGTGGCTTCTTTTGAACATGGGGAACTGCTCAAGAGGCACACAATAGGCAAAATTATTGGTCTACTGGATTAACCTTAATGGTTTTTTGAAGCCAACTTAAGAATAATCTGCTGACACATAATCCATAATTGGTGCCTCTTTAGGTGCTCAGATTTAGAAATATTAAATTATGTTCTCTTTAATTAACTTTTACATCTGGTGAAGTGAATTGGGTCATATCTGTTGAAGGACATAGTATGGTCAACATGGTAATTTGATGAAATTATTGTCTCAAGAAACATTAAGCATCTTGAAGTTATTAGGAACCTTGGGCTAGCACTAATTTAAAACAAAATAAAATCAGAAAAATAATTAAAGGAAAATTTTAAAAAAACTGAGAAATCAGAAGAAAAACTATGAAAAGTAGAAAATCTCAAATGGTCATATAATGCATAGTAAAAAATTGCGTATGCAGCTAAGTTAATAACAAATATATAGTTAATAATATATATATATATATATATATATATATATATATATATATATATATATATAATATATATTATAATATATATAAAATAAATGAAATGCGAACAAGTAAAAAGTTCAAAACACGTGCTTTGATGTCTTACAGGCATTCATGACAATGGGTAAGTCACATTTGATAAGCTTACAAAATGTTAATATCAAATTGTTAACTAAAATGACACCACTACTAAATAAGATCTAATAAGTAATAATCTTTGAAGCATGGACACAAATACAAGAAACGGATATATGACACGGACACGGAGACAAGACAAATCTTTGAAGTATAGAATATAGGGACATGGTGATATAACTATGTATCTATATATATCAAAACATATAGTAATTAAAATGTGTTCTATTAAAAGTAAAATAGAAAACAAAATAAAATCTAAATGCTTCACATCCATAACTTCTAATAAAGTAATGAGTAAAACAAAAAACAAAATTTGAAATTAATTTAATTAATACCTCACCTAATTCGTGAAGAGTTTATATTTGATTATGGCAAAAAAAACATTTATTTTCATGTTTTTTAAGTGACATGCGACTTCTAGGTATCCAATATATGATATTTAGATTTTATTTAAAGTTGACACGGTGATAACAGAGCGTCTAACACACAATTTTATGGGTTTTTTCTAAATCTAACACGGTTTCAGAGTGTTCAAAATGTGTTAGACAAGTATCTTGCAAGTGTCGGTGTTCGACCAAGGCTCTAAATATCGGGTATCGGGTTTGTATTAGATGGGAGTTTTTCATATCGGATATCGGATATCAGGGATACGCGCGCATATTGGGAGTTCATATCGGACACTATGTATAATGAAATATTGATTACTGAAAGTTGATTTAGTGTCATAGATATCATCTACCTAATAAAAATGATGTAATATGCATGCAAAGACAGTAAAAAATAATGTACATTTGCATGCAGTCGTGTAATAAATAAGTTATTTCATATCGGCCGTTTTTTGCTGCAAATGATATGACGAACGATTTTCTCATATCGTATCGGCAGCAGGCACAAAAGGAGATATCGGCGGATATCTCGGCCGATATTTAAAACAGGGTGTTCGACACGTATCTGTGGACACGACACTCATTTTGAAGTGTTCGTGCTTCATTGGTAAATAATGAATAATAAGTTAATAACCAAATGACTAGATGGCTATTAATAATAAGTTAAATGGTTTAGCAAGGTCTTGGAACATACGACCCACGTGCAACTTCACAACCAAATTTGTGGTTGCACACATATAGTGGTTTGTGTAGCCGCATTTGCTTTTGGCTGCATGAACCCATGTTTATGCAGCTGTAGTGGTCAGTTTTCGATCCCGCAAAATTGCGAGACGTGTTCATCTAATTCTTGGGTGGATGTGTGACACGTAGCCCTCTCCAGAACCTTGAAGTAGAATTTTAGTCCCATTCAAATTCCATGCAATTCAAACAGTTGGAAGATTAGAGATAGAGTCAGTTACAAGTACACATATTTTCAGGTCAAATCCACATTTAAACCTAACGGTTACAGCTCTGAAGCAGATTGATCATATCAACAGCTGGATAATGATCTCTGGATAAAGACGAACGTGAGTTCTACCAATTCAAATCAGGATGTTCGGCTCCAAACTGCCTCCATGATAAGCAGTTAAGTTAAGATAAGATGTTCAGTTAGATGATAATCATGTAATCTTATCCAAAGACAATCACATGTATAAATAGAGAACCCTCTCCCGCGAGAGGGGAGGACAATCAATCAATTCTAGAAACCCTAGCATTAGAGATCAGGTGACCACCATTATAATTTTCGCTGAATTATAGTGGAATTCTCTCTCCCCCTCTGTGGTTTTTTCCTTTCGGGTTTTCACGTAAATCTTTGTGTTTTTTCCTTTGTTTGATCCCTGCAATTCCTATTAATCTCTGTAAATTGGTGCATGGATAACTCCTCTGGGAATTACTCATCGCATTTGGTGCTTTCATTGAGAGCTTTGAGTCCACTCTCTTAAATTTTTCCCATCCAATATCATGACCTTTTCTCAAAATAATTTCGCATTACTGATATGGCTCCACTAAGGAAGAATGTTTCCCAAGCTGCAGCCATTCCCCCTGCTCCGAAAGGAAAAAGGAAAGCTATCGAGGCCGCCGAGCATGCGAATCGTTGAACCAACCTATCCGTTGTTCACGTCCATGACGATGAAGATTCTCACTCTTCCTCTGCCTCACATGGGGTGCTGGTTGTTGGACCCGAGCCCCCAGTACACCAGCGAGTAACTCCTCCAGATGCTTTACAGCCTGCAGAAGTAGACGGAGGATCAGCAAGAAAAGATGATTTGACTCTGCGAGACGGCTGCTCTTGAAAAAGACAGCGGTTCGTGTCCAGACGCGACTATTCAAACAAGTCAATACACTGTGGAAGTCGCAGTCTTCCCGAATCGTCGAAAAAAGAGCTCGGACTCTCCCGTCATCACAGCATGACAGGAAATCTGCGCAACTCACCGGCAACTCAAAGCGCGACTAATCGGAGACTCGTGACGATGATGAGCGCTCCGAGGACTCAAAGCATCCCCAAACCCCAAAGTTCCCTCTCATTGAGGATATCGCGGATCTTGTCCGGAAGCTACTCAACTAAACGGGCCAGCAATTTCCAAAAGGAATTGAGCACAGCGAGCTGAGGCCCTCCGACTCACCACTATCAGAGGAAATCACCACACTCCGTTTCCCGAAGAAGTTTGTGATGCCCACCTTCGAGCACTACTCGGGACATGGTTCACAGTCACGGTCTCGGCCGCCGACTCCGTGGGCACTGAGATGGATCGGTCTCGGTGACTCGAATCGGTCTCGGGCGATACGCGCAAAATGCTACATAGAAAGCTCAAAAAATTCTGAAAAAATCACGACAAATCTTTAAAAAATGTAGACATCCACATTCATGTATCACATGTCCAAAACATATCTCCTAACACATTAAACATAAAGTGAAAGCATGAATATACATGCACAATATAGTAAATTGCACAAATTACATTCATAAATACATGCTAATGTAGTTATTTTCACATTGAATTGCGATGAGGCACAAAATCATTATAATCATCTCTGCGGTAAGTAATTAAACCGATACTAGTGCTCGTAGATCTCTCAAGTTGTAGTCTGTAGTCATGAACATATGTCACACCATAATGTTGGCCTGATTTCAAACTCAATATTTACATATGACCTTCAAGACTATAAGTTCCTCCATCAGTACTATTGTTGCCCTCATTATTGTCATCATCACCACCGCCGCCATCACTGTCATCATTATCATCACCATCTTCACCATCATCATAACTTGAACTGGATAAAACCCTCACATCTTTACCACCACCATCATCATCTGCTTCTCTTATACCTCGGAGGGGGAGAGGGGGAGAGATCAGAAACAGGGAGAGAGAGGGAGGGGAAGGGGAAAGAGATAGAGAGACGGGAGATGAAAAGGGAGAGAAAGAGAGCGGGTAAGAGAGGGAGGGGGAGAGAGAAACAGAGGGAGGGGAGGGAAAGAGACAGAGAGAGGAAGGAACATCACCTGGGGGCTGGGGAGGAGCGGCCGGTGGCGATTGGGCGGTTGCGGAGTACAAATCTGAGCGGTGACGATCGGGCAGCGGCGGCGATCTCCATATCTAAGCGAGAGAGAGGTAAGTTTTTTTTTCTTTTCTTTTTTTCTTTGTACTCGTTCGTCACGGGTGAATATACCTTTCAAGCCGACTCGGCCGAGAATCGAAGTCGACTTGGCCGAGTCAAGACCGATTCGGCCGTGAATCGGCCGATTCTACCGAGTCAACTCCGATTCTCGGCCGAGTCGGTCTCCTCTGAGTTGAGTCGACCGACTCGTGACTCGGACTCGTCTCGGAGCGGGCCGAGACATCTCCAACTCGGCAAGTCTTTGAGCCGTGACTCGGGAACCTCTGACCCCTCCATCTCCGCCAGTTCCAAGGCAAGATGGTAGTATACGCTTACGACGACCTTCTCCTTTGTCGGGTTTTCTCTTCCAGTCTCAAGGGTGCCGCTGACCATTGGTTCTACTCACTCCCAAAGAACTCCCTCTGAAGGTTCGAAGATGTGACTTACGCTTTCTACAATCAGTTTGCTTCTCGAAGAGAGTTATAGAGGAATAGTAACCATCTCCTCACGGTGAGGATGAAATCAGGGGAGAGCCTGAAGAACTACGTCAGCTACTTCCAGAGCCAGATGGCACTGGTGTACACTTGCAACGAAAACGTAGCCGCCGCAGTGTTCATCAGTGGGTTGTAAGTCACCCACTCATTCTACAAGCATCTGGTGAAGAACGATGTCACCAAGATGAGGGACATCTTCGTTCGAGCGCAAAATACATGCAGATCGAGGAAGCAACGCGGGATGCCACTAATCGCCCCCCAAACAAGGGTCCGAGGGTGAGAAGCCTAAGCAACAGTTTCCCCCAAGGAATGCCCCGAGCCACAGTTCCGTCACGGTCCATAAACTGACCCGACACATGCACGAATTGAGCAAGAACGGCACTGCAGAGCCTGACCTAGTTCCATTCTAGATCCCTATTGACCACGTGTTTAACGCCATCAAAGACCAACCCTGGGTCAGGAGTCCCGCACGACCTCTCTTGCAGAACCCGAAAGGAGCAGGATCTCGGGAGTACTATGCCTTCCACGACGGGATGGGTCACCCCACCGTCGAGTGCCAAACCCTCCGACGACACCTCTAAGACCTAGTTAATCAAGAATATCTCCAAGAGTTCATCCTCAACCCAGTACAGCCTTCAGAGACAGATACAAAGAGAGCCCCCATAAGACGTCCAGGCCGACGGCTCCCTCATCCAGTATCGGAAGGTGAATGCGATCTTTGGCTCCTCCTTGATAAAGGGCGCCACCACAAAGAAAAGGACCATTTACATCAATGAGGCTTGGAGGGATAGCAACCCAGCGATACTGACTAGCCCACATTCATCACCGGGCAGGCCCATCTACTTCTCGGAGACTGGCGCTTACGTCGTGCACTTTCTGCACAATGATGCTTTGGTCGTGACAATACATATCGATTGTTGCCAGATGTCAAAGATCTTGGTCGACAGAGGGAGCAGTGTCAACATTCTGTATGGGCACGCCTTAGATCCGATGGAGGACACTCCCGAATTGGCTTGAAAGATGATTCTCCCTCAGACCAGTCACTTCTTTATGGATTTGATGGGAGTGAGGCGCGCTCGCTGGGAACAGTTACATTCCCCGTCCGAGCGGATCTATACAACATTGCGACATCGAATCTTCTTACAATGCTATCCTCGAGAGGGTATAGATTCATATGATGAGGCAGTCCCGTCACCCATCATCAACTTCTGAAGTACCCCACACCGATAGGAATGGCTGGTATAAGTGGTGACCAGGCGATGGCCCGAACCATAGACGCAGTAGCCCAGAAGAAGTCATGGTGGGTGACAAGACCTCCCGAGCAGTCACTGACGAAGGATCCCCCTCAGACAAGAAATAAAAGAAGGTTCCTGACCAATAGCAATCACAGAGCGGCGAAAGCTAAGATTCTGATTCCCTTGACGAGTCGGAGGACCCGGACCCGACTCACCCAACGAGTTGGGGGACCCAGACAGCAAGACCGAGGAGAAGTTCGAGTCTTTCTCTGTAGATTCATGTCACCTTTAACGGATCCTCTGAATCGGCTCGAAGCTACATCCCCAAGAGAAGGCCTTGTTCAAGAAGTTTATGTTGGACGATTTAGATGTCTTCGCGTGGACCCCCACCGATATGTCTGAAATTGATCCTGACATTATTTGCCACAAGCTCTCCATCAAGGCAGATGCCAAACCTGTAAAGCAGAAGCTTAGGAGGATGAATGAGGAACGAAGTCGTGCCATCAACAATGAAGTTGACCGCCTACTGCAGGCTAGCTTCATCCGAGAGACCTTCTACCCTGACTGGCTCTTCAATCCCATCCTCGTAAAGAAGAAGAATGGCAAATGGAGGGTCTGCATCGACTTCACTAGCCTCAGTGAAGCTTACCCAAAGGATAACTTCCCCTTCACGAGGATCGATCAGCTGGTAGAAGCAACGACGACCACGAACTCCTCAGCTTCATGGACGCCTACTCCGGGTATAAGCATATCAAGATGCACCACCAGACGAAGAGAAGACTGCTTTCACCAGTGGTCAGAGAATCTATTGCTACAAGGTGATACCCTTCGGACTCAATAACGTCGAGGCCACCTTTCAGCGCATGATCGACAAGGTCTTCAAAGATCTAATCAGGAGAACGATGGAGGCGTATGTCGACGACATGTTGATAAAAAGCACCCTGCGCACAGATCACCTCCAACATCTAGGCAATGCATTTGACCTTTTACGAAAATTTAAGGTAAAACTCAACCCCGAGAAGTGCACATTCGAGGTTGCCTCTGGGAAAATCTTAGGGTACCTGGTTACTCAACGGGGCATTGAGGCCGACCCAAACCAGATATCCGCCATCATGAACATGAGATTGCCCACATGCGTGAAGAAGGTCCAGAGGCTGAACAGATGCCTTGCTGCCCTGAACCGATTCATTAGCCGGTCCACGGACAAATGCAAACCCTTCTTCCAAGCCTTGAAGAAAAGCGAGGGCGATTTCCGCTGGGACGAGAAATGGAGTCAGCTTTTCAGAGTCTGAAGAAATATCTGACCTCACCACCACTCTTGTCCAAGCCGACTTGGGGGAGATGATGTTCCTTATCTAGCCGTCTCGGAGTCGACCGTGAGCGGAGCCCTAACTCGGGAAGAAGAAGGCATACAGAAGCCGGTATACTACGTCAGCCATTCCATGAATGGACCACAAACCCGATAGCAAAGGTTGGAAAAGTTGGTGCTTGCTTTTTTCAGCATCTCGAGGAAGCTCAAGCACTACTTCCAAACCTTCCCAATCACGGTCCTCACAGAGCATCCCCTAAGAAGCGTTATAGAGAACCCAGAATCAACGACATCGGAACTGAGACCCAATAGACTCAGATTTGAGCCGAGGACAACAATTAAAGGGCGGGTCTGGGCAGACTTTATTGCTGACTTCACTCTAGGAGCCACGGAGCCACAGAGTAAGGTCACTAACTGGAAGGATGGATTCTGAATGTGGATGGAACTTCAAACAGCATAGGGGCAGGCATCAAAGTTGTCCTCACCACTTCAAAAGGATCTATCATCGAGCAGTCATTTACCCTCGGCTTCCCGGCCTCCAACAACGAAGCCGAGTATGAGGCAGTCCTAGCCGGACTCAGAATGACGACCACACTTGGGGTCACAGGGCTCGAAGTTCAATATGATTCCTCGCTAGTAGTCAACCAAATCAGTGAGGAATACATCACAAGGGATGTTCGAATGACAGAGTACCTATAATTAGTCCTCGGGCTGAAATCTAAAATCTTTCGATGCAGCTTCAAATGAGTCCCCAGATCTGAAAAGAATCACGCTGACTCACTTGCCAACCTGGGGGCAGCCATAGAGTTTCAATTCAGACGGGAGATTCCCGTCGAGCACATCGCCAACCCGAGCGTCCACAGACCGATCGAATTAGTCCTACGCCTTGATATCTCACCAGCATGGAGGGATCCTATCATTGCTTATCTGAATGATGGGGGTCCCTCCTCGACGATAAAGCGGAGTCGCAAAAGCTCCTACACTTGGCCACCAGATACACGCTCTTCGGAGATGTCTTATATAAGAAATCTTGCTCGAAGCTTCATGTTGACCCCTACCTGAGGTGCCTCGGACCAGACGAAGCTCGGACCAGACGAAGCTCGGAGAGATGCAGGAAATCCATGATGACGACGTGGGAACCATTCGGGAGGCCACTTCCTCGCCCATAAGGTCATCGATTAAGGGTATTACTTGTCCAAGATGTTCGATGACGCCAAGAATTACGTGAAGAAATGCTCATAGTGTCAGAGATTCGCCCCAACATCAAATAGACTGAGTTCTGACCTCCACACTTGGCGAAGTCTTTGGCCCTTCATGCAATGGGGATTGGACGTGGTTGGTCCACTCCCCCGAGAGCAGCCTCAGTTGCGGTTCCTGCTAGTAGCCACCGACTACTTTACATAATAGGTCGAAGCGGTGCCACTCTCCAAAATCACTGGTCAACAGATTGTCAAGTTTCTTTAGCAGATCATGTTTCGCTTCAGACTCTCCACACCATTAGGGGTGAGCATCGGTCGGTTCGGTTCGATTTTTGCTAATTTTTACAAAACTAAACCGAACCGATTAGACTTAGTAACCGAACGAACCGACTAAATTCGGTTCGATTTTTTCGGTTAGGCCAATATTTTTCCATGTGAATTAAAAATTTCATATTCTAAAACTTTTACGCTATATTTGGGCTCTTATATCAAAACTCACATAATTATACTAACTTTTAATGGAAAGAATGAAAAAAAAAGAACTATATTAATATAAATATTATTTAATTGTGATGGTGTACTTAACTTAACTTTCACATATTCAATATAAAAAGATGGTAATGCTAGAAGTAATGAGACAAGTTTTCATTAGTTTTTGTTATGAACTATATGATTCACTAAATTGAAATGGGTGGGGTGATATATAGGGTAAGAGATTCGGTTCGGTTCGGTCGAGTTCGGTTTTTGAAACACAAAACGAAACCGAACCGAACTAGAGCGGTTCGGTTCGGGTTCGGGTTTCGGTTTTTGGTCGGTTATTTCAGTTATACCCGAACTCTGCTCACCCCTACACACCATTATCTCCAATAACGGCACAAACTTTGCCAACAAGTAAATGACCAACTTCTGCTCTAAGTACGAGATCGCCCATCGGTTCTCCATTCCCTACTATCCTCAAATCAATGGTCAGGCCGAGACCAGCAATCGCACCATCCTCGACAGCCTGCGCAAAAAAGCCTGGATAGAGCAAAAGGCAAATGGGTCGAGAAATTTTCCGGGGTGCTCTGAGCCTACAGGACCACCAAGCACGTCCCGACGGGCGAAACGCTGTTCTCACTGACATAGGAACAGAAACGATAATCCCGATCGACATCAACATGCCAACACTTCACGTGGAAGGGTTGGTCAAGATTAAAATGATGTGCAACTCTGCTTGATCTTGGACCAATCAGAGAAAAAGTGGCAGCAAGCCCAGATCCGCATCACAGCATACCAGCAGCAGATCCGAGCCGTGCACCACAAGAAGGTGAAGACACGCAAATTTTAAACGGAGACTTGGTCCTGAAGCGCGTTATTCCGACTACAAGGCAGAAAGATCAAGAGAATCTCAGGCCTAACTGGGAGGGTCCCTACATCATCGCTCGGGGAGGCAAAGGATCATACACCTGGTTGATCAGTACGAGAAGATTCTCAAGAAGCAATAGAACTATTTTCACTTGAAACGATATTATGTGTAAAATCATGTAATATCTAATGAAAAGATTATGCAAGTTCTCTTATTTTTAAGGTTATGTACCCCTTCTCCGAGTACGATAATTACTCCTTAGGACCCTGACGGCTACCCTAGCCAGTCAATAACCTATATTGGGTCCTACCCTGGCGGCTACCCCTTAAAGTCTCAGCCTATATTGGGTCCTACCCTGACGGCTACCTCTCGGAGAGTCTCCTGAAAGATGGAGACTCGCCCGCATTGACTGCTCCTGTGTTAACCTATATCGGGCCTTCACCCGAGAACGGCCACTGAGTGAGTCAACAGCCTATATTGAATCCTACCCTAACGGCTACCCATTGGGGAGTCTCCTGAAAGATGGAGACTCGCCCACAATGACTGCTCGGTATCAGCCTATATCGGGTCTTCACCCTGACGGCCACCCAAGCAAGTAAACAGCGTATATTGGGTCCTACCCTGACGGTTACCCTCGAGAAGTCTCCTGAAAGATGGAGACTCGCCCATAATAATTGCTCGGTGTCAGCCTATATCGGGTCCACTGTGACGGCAACTCGAGGGAGTAAACAGCTTATATTGGGTCCTACCTTGATGGGTACTCGAGGAGTCTCATGAAAAATGGAGACTCGCCCACAAGGACCGCTCAATGTCAGCTTATATCGGGTCTCACCCTGACAGCCACCCGACTGAGTCAACATCTTATATTAGGTCCTACCCTGATGGCTACTCTAGGGAGTCTCCTGAAAGATGAGACTCTTGCCCACAATGACTACTCGGTGTCACTATATCGAGTCTTCATCCTGATGGCCACCGAGTGAGTCAACAATTATATTGGGTAGGACCCTGACGGCTGCCCCCAGGAGTCTCCTGAAAGATAAAGGCTCACCCACAACGACTGCTTGAAGCTCAATCCATGGCTATCTGAGCGAGCCAACAACCTATATTCGATCCTATCTCAACAATTATACCCAGGGAGTCTCCTGAAAGATGGGAGGCTCGCTCACAACGATAGCTCGAAGCTCAACCCATGGCTACCCGAGCAAGTCAACAACCTATATCGGGTCCTACCCTGACTGCTACTCCGACAAAGCAACTCTATAGCAAGGATTTCCCCGCTTAAGTAAATTTTGCAGGTAAACTATAGGACAAACCCCACTCGGGAACTACACCCCAAAGCAGCTCTCCAAGCAGACATCCAACAAAAATAACAAGACAAGATCCAAACAATATTTCAATTTTAATTCAGTGCTTTATCATGAAGTTTTTTCGAATATATCCATCCACATACGAGTATGGTTACATCTAACAAGAGTAATACAAGATTTATTACATGGATATGCTATTCCTGAGAGAAAACAGATACATCTCTGCCACGTCCCCAACAACGTCTAGGAGATGACTCCTAAACAAACATTTGTCATTTCTGGGAGGGCAATGATACCCAGAACTCCCAGGAAGACGCCAGCAAGGGAGATCACGCTTCGAACTGCAGACTGAAGCCTGCAAGATAAGGAGGATATAACGCCAAGCCGTAACTCAAAGATGAACTCGGAGCGAAGCCAGACAAAGCGGCAGCATCCAACATTTGTGCAGACGACCAACCCCAGGAATCAAAACCATCATCAAGCACACATATGCTCCCTGCTTCATGCACGCTATGAGGAAAAAGAGAAGCATCGAGCCCCAACCCCGCCTGGCTTGATCTGATCATAGACCATATGTGCAGACCAAGCAGAAGCGAGAGTCATACCTATCCTTCCTGACAGTCGGGCCTTGTCGCAGAAACCAAAGATCCTTGATGGGCCATCGCGAAAATTGAAGTTCCTCGATAAATGAACTCATGAACATCAGAAGCGCAACAACCGTCTCCCCCTCTCTCTCTTTCCTCCACCGGATGAAGAAAGAAGAAGACATCACCGCCCACAGAACAATGCGAAATCTTGGAAGTAAAGAATTTTCAAGAAGCAGCACAGATCTCCTCTTAAAGTTTCGCCTTAAGGGGAAGAAAGCCCAAGCGTCAACTGTTCAAAATCTCAATCCCCAAGAAGACGAAGAGCCACTCGATCAAGAGCCTACACATGTCGCGATGGTTCGGATCTGAATGGTCGCGGTTGATACGCCGCACCAACCTCGAGCGTGCGCCTCTTCAAAAAGTTACGGTTACTTAACCGATGTAGATGATAGATTGGACACGCATTTAAAACTCTGTCAGCCTGTAGAGGCACGACACTAAAAGGCATAAACCGAAGCGACACCAGTAGCTCGAGGCTAAACTCAAGAAGTCTGCTCCCCTCCTTTCTCTCGGAGCTCCTGGGACACATAATTCCTTAGGACACGTTCTCGACTACTCGCCAAAGAGAGGGAAGCAGAGGGGGGCATCTGTAGTGGTCGGTTTTCGACCCCGCGAGATTACAGCACGTGTCCATCTAATCTCTGAGTGGAAGTGTGACACGTAGCCCCCTCCAGAACTTTGAAGGAGAATTCTAATCTCATTCAAATTTCATGCACTTCAAACAGTTGAAAGATTAGAGATTGAGTCGGTTGTAAGAATCCCTATCTCCTAAGCCAAATTCACACTTGATCCTAACAGTTACAGCTCTGAAACAGATTGATCATATCAACGGCTGGATGATGATATCTCGATAAAGACAAACGTGAGTTCTACTAATTCAAATCAGGATGTTTTGCTTCAAATCGCCTCCATGACAAGCAGTTAAGTTAGAATAAGATGTTCAGTTAGATGAGAATCATGTGACTTTATCTAAACACAGTCACCGGTATAAATAGAGAACCCCCTCTCGCGAGAGGGGAGACGATCAATCAATCCCAGAAATCCTAGCACTAGAGAGGCGACCACCATTGTAATTTTCTTTTGAATTATATGGAATTCTCTCTCCTCTATGATTTTTTCCTTTTGGGTTTTCACGTAAATCTCTATATCTTTTTCTGGTGTGATCTCTACAATTCACCCATTAATCTCTGCAAATTGGTGCATGAATAGCTCCTCCCGAAATTATCCACCGCAGCAGCCAAGACCGCATATACGGTCACAGATTCCATGTTTTAGAAGGCTATGTTTGAATAAACTTAATTATTGATTTTTTTTTTTAAATCAATCCTTACTTTTTCTTTCCTGAACCTCTTCCTCCGTGTTACAAGGTGTTTGTAGATATTCTTATAATTAATGAAACATTATGTTCGAATTACTTGCAGTTATTTTGAAGGAATTCTGAATTTTTATCAAGCTCGTTGTCATATGAGGAACTGAACTTCTATAGTTTACTAATAGTTTTGCAAAGGAAATGGCCTCTCTAACTTTGTCGACTCCGGTCATAAAGAGGCATTTCATCATCCAAAAGCCAGTTCTGCAGTTCAAGATTACATAAAGTGCCAAATCTGCCTTACAAACGGCATTTACCAATCATCGTCTCAAAAACCTTCCTCTACTTTGCACCAAATTGTCCCCTTGGGAAGCTTTCTCCTTACAGTG
This sequence comes from Agave tequilana, assembly GCA_038442645.1. NCBI lineage: Eukaryota > Viridiplantae > Streptophyta > Magnoliopsida > Asparagales > Asparagaceae > Agave > Agave tequilana. Next base: position 179,961 of record JAVJIF010007244.1, read on the forward strand.
CCATCGATGATGACAATAGCATCATAAGCGGAGCAGCATTGTTGAGCAATTGACGCTGAGCACTCGCCAGAACTTACAGGTGTTCAGAATGAAGAAGTGTTTGACATGAAAAGCCAGACAACTTTGCAGCGGCAACCACTTAAATGGCCGATGTGGCTTCTGGGTCCTTCAGTTCTGTTAGCCACTGGCATGGTGCCCACCTTATGGCTGCCTCTTTCCTCTGTGTTTCTCGGGCCCAACATTGCTGGCCTCCTATCTTTGGTCGGGCTAGACTGCATCTTTAACATGGGAGCGACTTTGTTTCTTCTCATGGCCGATTCCTGTGCACGGCCAAGGAGGGAGGAAGCTTATCAGCAGATAGAAGCCACTTCCCTCTCACTTACAGGCTCTGAACCTGGGAGCAAGTTTGTTGGTTTTCTTGTTCCTTTGCTCATGCTCTTGGCCTCGCACAGAGGCATTTTCCAGCCACACCTGCCGTTCATTTCATTTGCCGTGTTGTTAGGACCCTACCTTCTGCTTCTGTCGACACAGGTTCTCACCGAGACGCTGACGTGGCACTGGAAGTCGCCAGTGTGGCTGTTGACCCCTGTAGTGTATGAGGGTTACAGGGTCCTGCAGCTGATGAGGGGCCTGCAGCTGGGGGTCGAGATCGGTGCACCTGGGTGGGTCGTGGAGAGCATTCGGGTTGGTGTCATGGTGGTGTTGGTTCTTGGGATTCAGCTCATGAGGGTCGCTTGTTTTGCCGGTCTGGACCTTCATGTCAAGCACCAAACTCGAGTTTCATAAGGTGATGATGATGATGTGTGTAGTTTGAATTGTATAGAGATAATGTGAAAAATGTAAAATTGATGAGACAGTAATGGAGGAAAGATGCAGGTCTTTAAAGCTTAATAGTGCAGTCATGTATTTGCTTTTAACTGTTTTTTCTGCACTGCCTTGATTCTTCTAGCATACAGAACGAAGAACACATTACGCATTTGTTTTACATTTGAAAATAAGGAAGGATCATGAACGCGCATGCTGCAGTTTGATTTGAATTGGAGTTATGAGTCTCTCTCTAGATTTTCAGTAATTTGCACAATCAGCAGCCCTTGCAGATTTTTAAAGCTTAATGCGTGCAGTCATGTGTTGGCTTTCAAGAGTTTATTCTGCCCAGCATTGATTCATTTGCGTACAGAATAAAGAACACATTATATTGTTTATACTTTTAAATATAAGTATCATGAAGTAGATTCTGTAGCTTGATTTGAAACTGGAGGATTGAATATCTTTTTAGATATATTTCGCAACATTTTGCTAATCAACATTTCTTGTAGACGCTTTTACCTGAATTCTTCACTTGTTGGGTAGAACTATACAAACTGTAATGTGTCTGGATTTCTGGCTGTCTCTCTGTTTGTCAAATAAGAGGGCTACTGTCATGGATTTATCTGAATTCTATTTTTTTCCTTTCTCTTTTCTTTTTTTCTGGGACAGAATGTCAAAACTTTGAAATATTTTGGGAAGAGGAACCTGGAGATTGGGCACACACAGCCTGACTTGTTTTTGTTTGAAATGTACCTGTATCAATGCAACATTACAAATGAGAAAGAGAAGGAATTCTTTGGCTCCTCATTCATTACTAGTGGTCCAAAAAAAGACAGAAGAACAATAAAGACTCACGGTAAACGCCCTCGGCGTTCATTAATAAGAACTTAAAGAAACAACCCAAAAAAAAGAAGGATACAAAGATGCATAGAACGCCAGAGTTACTTCCCCTCATTATCATTCAAGTCAATTCGATACATATCACTGCTTCTTCTACCTTTGCTCCGTTACTCCCCAACAGAGAGAAGAGGGGGGTTGACTCGAGAGAGGATTCGAATGCAAAAGCTGGATATTAATCTCTGACAAACGCCATTAATATCTATCAATTTGATCTGATTGCAGTAAGCAGCATTATTGTGACATAATTATATGCATGCTACCAAGTTCTATTAGTTCGAAAGCTTGAATAGAGCAGCAGGCACATTATGATATAATCTGAAAGGGCTCTCACTCTTTCATTCTTCACTGTTGAGACTCACCAAACTTGCATCAAATCATAACCAATCAAGTGTATCTTAAAAACGCAGCAAAAACTGAATATGAAGAAATATCGCATGAAAAAAATTTAACCTAATTGCTTGTTACATATTGACATGTATATAATATATATATATATATATATATTATATATATATATTATATTCTCAAGATTTCTGATCACATTTCTTGATAAAAATAAATTTCTCGAGATGGGTTGTTGAGATCATAGTCAGCGGACACTATATTAGGAAGGTTGGACACCAGTATCCGGGGATACTAGTTTCGGAAATGGACACCATGCTATTTTCAAATTTCAAGGAAACATTTCTCATACTATTGAGAAAGCGTTTCCTATATTATCTATTAATTAGGGAATTTTCTCTGTGACGCGTTCTGAAAATTTTTGAGGAACCGTAATTTTATGTAATATTTAGTAACGGACACTTACTGAGGAACCGTTTTTATATATTAGCTTGCAGTGTGTCAAAAACATAAGAGGCACATATTTGAGAAATAAGTTTAAGTGTCCAACATTTCGGAGATACTATAATTTTACCAGAGTTTTTAAAAAAAAACTGAACTTAAGTTGGAAAACTATATTTTACAGATAATTATTCTTCGAGCAAATAATATCTAGCACGAGACACCTCCTGTAATTTTTAGATAGTTTAAAACTTTTAAAGTTTAAAACATATAAGAAACTTATTCGCCAAATGAAATTTTTTTTGATGTGCTTATTATATATATGCTTGGATTGGGTTTTTTATTTTACTAATACAAATATTATAGCTTTGTTTGGACCTCTTTTTGAAGTTATTTAATAAAGTTAGAGATTCATGTTTAATATTTTATAATTAAACAGTTAACATACTAATTATACTAGTCATGCATATATTTTGTATTTGTTCTAATAATTTCTATTATATCATAATGCATGTGGAATTTATTGTAATAATTTCTTTTAAGTTTCATACAAGTTTCGCAAAAGTTTCTTTAAACGTATCCCATAAGTATCCTTTGAGTTTCATATAAGCTCATAAAAGTATCATCATCGTTCCGTATTACAGCTTTCTAAAAGTTTCACAGTAGTTTTTATAAACGAATTCTAGTAGTTTCCTCAGAGTTTCTCTTACAGTAGCGCAACGTCACGTTTCTCTGTTTGTTGGGTCTACGTATCCCGTTTCCGTTTCCCGTTTCGTATTTGTTGTGCTAATTTTCAAATGGAAGTTTTATAGAGCTAAAATGGATGGGTTGAGATTTTATTTCCATGAGAGAATTTTTGCAAGTATAGAATGATTATAAAGAAGCTCACTGATAGAGCTTTTTAATGAGGAAGAAGATTATCCAAATATGTAGGAGTCAAATAATCACATAAGATGATCCACAAAAAAGAATTTCACAAAAAAGAATTTCAATAACGAAGAAAGGCACAAAATTTCATTGAAAGAAAACCACTTCACTTTTCCATTTCAAAAAACACTTATCACATTTGGGAAACTTTCAAACTCATATAAGTTAATAAGCTTACCAATCTTGCATACCTAAATATCATTTTATAAACCTTGGAAGCATCAACTGAAATGAATAGATTTGAATCAAAGATTGTTACCTTCTTTTGCCCATTTTAGAAGATGAAGAAGACTCATCTGTTTCTCTCTTTTCCTTTTCTTTTTCCACTATGACGCCAAGGGTCAGAACTTTAACTACTTATATACTCTATTTCATCTATAAAACATGAGTGCAGTAGGTTATTGTACGTATGACTAGAA